>QJNY01000598.1:0-46017 GCA_004155945.1 Monosporascus sp. mg162 | reverse complement strand
GGTACTGGGTATAGTATCTATCGTGCAAATTACATCGTGTAATGATTTTCTGTGTATTTGGCTCAGCCTGGAAAATAAGGCTTGAACCCATTCGACCTTGCATAAATTAATTTACCCTTTATTTGCATTACTTTTATTAACGTATCGGTAATTTTTAAAAATGCCTTACCGTTATAACTTTCGATATAATCCGCTTTTAAAAGTTTATCGAATAGTTAATTAAGATGTTCGACCAGTAAAGCGAAAACGACGATGGTAATTTTATTTAAGGTGCAGGTTTTAATTAACGTATCCTTTTCGCTACTGTTTAATAGCGCCTTATTTAGGCCTTTTTCCGAATGCTTTTTACCTACCAGGCAGAATTTGGTCTAACCGGTAAGGTCGGTACTATTACGGTAAGTCGCCCCATTTTCCTTATTATTCCGGGCATAATTTATTAATATTTTATCGGTTTTAGGTAACTCGTCGTAAATACCAGTCAATGGTTGCTGGTTGCCGTACCTTATTTTTTTTTTTTCGTTATACGGTTTTTACGCCTTTAGCTGTAAATACTTCCGATATTCCAGCAATTTTATTCCGTAATTAATAAAATTAGCCTACTGTTAAGAAAAAGGCTTACCGTTACTAAACGCTCCTGCGTTTGCTACCTGAAAACCGCAGCTTTGGTACCTGGTTTGCGGTTTATGTAACCTTTGTCCAAAAAATAAAGGAAGCTTTCCGCCGTAATGATAATACCTTTGGTTTCGGCTTAGAGGATAAGGATAACGATAATTAAAATAACGCGCTAGTTCGTTTCGTTATAAATATACGAAACTTTCTAGCTTAATTCGGTAAGGTTTTAAAGTAATTTCGAATTTTTTAAGTAATTAAATTCGATCCTTAGTATTACAATTAAAGATATATAATTTATATTATTCTTTATGGTAATTTTATAAATTTTCCGGGGCGGTATTATTAACGTTTCGGTATTTTTTAATAACAAAAATATAAGATAACTTATTTCTTCGTTATTTCTATCGTTAATGATACCTAGTAATAACTTTTTAAGCGTTTTACATATTTTCGCTATTAACCTATTAATTATATTCGAAAGATTAACCTATTTACTTTATTTTGTACCATAATTGTCCTTAGGAAATACGTTAATTTATAACGTTTTTAACTTTTTATTCGGTATTTTCTTTTAATTCGGGTATTATTAATAAATAATCAGTTTTAATTATCCAAAGTTTTAATAATTAAATTAAGAAAATAAAATGCAAACGGTTATATTATTAAGAAAAAGCTAAATAATATACTTGGGAACCGACTTTGCCAATAACGCGGAATAATCCAATATATTTAGAAGTTAATTTACGGTACTTAATTTTTAAGTTTTTTATTAATAGCCTTATTATTTGTCCCACTTTAAAAGTAAAAGATTTATACTTATTATTATAATATTTCTTATACGTTTCGGTCGTTTTTTATTATCGTTTCCTTAATTCTTTTCGGATTTTTTTTAGTTTTTGAATTTTGGCATATACTGTAAGAACTTTTGCTAAAGTGCCTTAGTTTTCGAAAAAAGTTCTGAATTTAGGTTTGTATTTATATAAAGCTTTAAAAGGGGCTTTTTCGGTAATATTATTAACTGCAAAGTTAATTACAAAAAAAGCTTCGGGTAATAACTTAGGTCAAGTTAGCTGTTAGTTTCCGATAAAGTAATAAAAGTAATATTCGAATATTTGGTTTATTTTTTTCGTTTGCTTATTAATTTAAGGATAAAAAGTAATCGAAAGTTTTTATTTAACTTTAATATAATAATAAAGTTTTCCCTAAAATATATTGATAAATATTAAACCTTTATTAAAAACAATCTTTATAAAGGTTTTATAATAACATTTAATTTTTCGATAAAATAATTTTATAAATTTAATATTAATAATAATAATAGTAACTACGAAAAGAAATATTATCTTTATAAATCGGTTTATTATTATTAAGATAATATTAATCTTATAGCCTTAATATTAAATTAAGGGTAATTTAATAATAAAATCTATAGTTAATTTTTTTATAAGTAATAAAGGTATAGGTAACGTCTGTAATTCGCTATAAGGCCGGTAATATTTCGCTTTACTTCCGAAATAAATAACATAGTTTTTAACGTAATTTCGTATATTTTTCTTTAAGTCCGGTCAAAAGTATAGTTGTTTAACTTGTTACTAGGTTTTTCCTATGCCAAAATGGTTAGCAAAAAGGTTATTATAATACATTTCTAAGATTTAGTAATATACGGCTTTTTCGTTTAAAATATATAATCGATTTTTATATTTAACTAATCCTTTAATACCGATATTTTATTAAGGATTTATAGGTATATCGTCTGCGAATTTTCTTTAAATTTACCTATATTCGGGATTGCGTTTTTAAATAATGCGAATAAAGTTAAGGAATATTTCCGGGACTGGCGATTGGGCTAGGTCCTGTAACGTTTCTTTAATCTCCAATTTGGTTAAGCCTTAATTCGCTATCCGCGCCCATTTACGCGTAACTGTTTAAGTTAAAACCCTGCGCTTTTCGAACGTTCTTTCCGTAAAAATAACGTTAATTAATATCTCCGGTTCGAAACATGCTAAAGATAACTTAAAATCTACCGTTAGCTTTTTTTCGAACGTAAGTAGTAATATTAAATTATCCGCTTTTTTTCCTATATAATTAAAGCGTTTCGAGGTTGGATTAACCGGGTTTCGTTTTTTTAATTAATATTTAATTACAAAATCGAAAAGTGCAAATAATATACATTACCGGGCTTATTTGCTATTAAATTTCGGAATATTTATAAAGCTCCGTAAGTTTAAATGGTTTAACTTAATTTCTACGGTATATTTGCTGCTTTGTAAATAATAACGCTAATATCGGAAAAACTTTACGATAGCCATTATTTCTTAATCGGGCGTCCCGTAATTTAGCTTTATATCGTTAAATTTTCGCGACCAAAACGCGATTAAGTATTACTTTCCTTAATTATCTTTCTATAACAAAGTTTTAAATATAGCATATTTCGAAATATCGGTTTTTACCAATATTTACTTTTTAAAGTTAAAATATATCAAAAGAAATACCTTATTAAATACAGCTACGAACTTTTTAAAAGCTTTTTTCGCTAACTTATCCAGGAAACTTCGCCTTAATTTCTTTTCTGGTACAGGCTTTTTTAAGTAACGAATTAAAAAAGCTGCAATTTATAAAAACCCTTTAATAAAACGGCGGTAAAAGTTGCAAAACCTAATAAATTATTATATAGCATAAATAAATTCGGGTTCCGGCCATTTTTGGATGGTTTTTATTTTAACCGGGTTTATAAAAATTCCGTCCTTTAAGATTACGTATCTAAAAAATTTAACAAAAAATTAATAAAATTAGTACTTGGAAAATTTTACATAAAGATCGATATTCCATAACCTTCCGATCATTTCTTGCAGGTATTTCGTATAAAATTCCTTATTTGCCGAAAAGATTAATATGTTATTAAGGTAAGTTATGCAAAAATAATTAAGAATACCTTAAAAAACTTAGTAAATATAAGTTTAAAAAGTAGTAAAAATATTAATTAATCCCATAAATAAAATAAGGAATTTATAATACCCATAACGTATACGAAACGCGGTCTTTCATTCGTTACTCTCCTTAATACGGATTCGGTAATAAGCATTCTTAAAATCGATTTGAAAAAAAACCTTAACTTCTGCAATACGGTTAAATAATTTCGAAATAAATGGGAAAATATAACGATTTTTAACCGTTACTTTATTAAGTTTACGGTAATTTATACATAAGCGTAATCCTTTATCCTTTTTAGGTACGAAGAAAATAAAGGTTCCAGCAAAGTTAATTAATTCTCTAATCTTGCCGCAAGCTTTTATTTATTCGATATAAGCTTTCAGCTTTTGTAATTCGTTATAAGCTAAAAAATATATAGAAAAGTAAGGGGGTTTAGTACTAGGTAAAAAATTAATTATATAATCCGTTTCCTTTTGGTTAGGTAAAATATTTACATTATTAATGTTAAAAAGGTTTGCATAATTTCGAATGGTTTCAGAAAGGTTCTCGATATTTGTAAGCTTTAAAGCCGAAATATCGTCGGATTCGTCTTTAACATATATTAATTTTAATAAGGTAATAATAACGTAACAAATTGCCCGGTTTTTGCAAGTTTTTGCGAAAGCTTTTAGCGGAAATAATTCGAAAAATAAGGTATAAAAACCGTAATATTATTAATTTAAAGCCGAATTAAAGATAATACGTTAACCTGCTAATATTGCTTGTAATAATAAAATAAAACTTCCGTTCTTCCTTAAATTTCGATTAATAGCAATATAAGGGCATTTAATTTAACGGGTAATTCCTTTTTTATTTCGAAAAATAAATTTATCCCAATAAACTCCGTACGTAAAGATAAATATATTTCCAAATATATTTAAGCTAACAGCTCGATAAAGGGCTCGTACCAACTTATACTTTAAAATAAAACTATAATTGATTAAATCGATAATAGCGCAAGAATTCAAATTAGCATTAGTATATATAAAATATTTCTTTCTTAAGGAAATAATTATGCATAAAATATAAAAGGTAACGTACTACACAAGCGAGCTGGACATACAAGCGAGCTGGACACTTTTTGGCACCTCGCAACAATCAACCCAAATAACTCAACCACAATACATCGAATTGATTCCAATCAATCGAATACTTCTTTGCTAACTGTCTCCACAGCTTCTGGACAAGTGCACGCATTATATCAAGGCTTGTTGCGGACGCCATATTACTATTTCTTCCTGCTAACCCGCCCGCAACCGCCCAACTTTAGCAGCTATTAGCAGCAATTCTTTGCTACAACCATTCTACTGGCTAAAAGAACTTGTTTATCCGATATAACAAGTATTCATCTTTCTGGAAACGTTTATGCTAATCGTATAATGGCGTAGGTTTCGAGTTATTGCGAAATCAAGCCCGACACGCCCTGCCATACGTCCTGCCATACGCCCCGCGAAACGCCCCGCGAAACGCCCCGCGAAACGCCCCGCACGGACCCCCTATGCCCCCCAACGCTCTTCCAACGCGCTCCCAACGCGTCCTATAACCCGTTCTTCGACGTATATCTTCAACGTATTAAAGCCGGACAACAAATGCTCGCGTATCTGGGTTAAGGATTCGGTCGAGAATAGTTATCTAGTCGGTCGGCTTTGGGTCGTACGAAATGGAGGTAATACTAGCTTGGACGCGTTAAGGGGTAGTCGGTTACAGGCAGGTTGGCAGGAAGAAATAGCAACATAGCGTCCGCAACAAGCCTTGATATAATGCGTGCACTTGTCCAGAAGCTGTGGAGATAGTTAGCAAAGAAGTATTCGATTGATTGGAATCAATTCGATGTGCTGTGGTTGAGTTATTTGGGTGTAATCGTTGCGAGGTGCCAAAAAGTGTCCAGCTCGCTTGTGTGTCCAGCTCGCTTGTGTACTACGTTACGCGAAATAAAAATAAAAGAATAAAGATTAGGCCTAAGTTTAATTGCTATACCTAAACCCTTAGCCCGTTTCCTTGCTTTATTTTTTTAGGGCAATAACGTCGAATATAACCTATTTTTTCATATTTAAAGCAAGCGTTATTATTAAAGTTAGGAATTCGTTCTGGTTATAAAGTAAGGGATTAAACCTTTAATTTTAAGGTCCTATTATTAGTAGTATAATCGCAGGGCCGGTTAAAATTCGAATTCTTTCGATTTTTCTAAAATCTTCGTCTCTTTTAACCATTACGGCTTTTTCAATTAAAAGAAGGATTTTATTAAGGTTTTATATTAATTTTATTATTAAAACCGTTTCGCTTGGTATCCGGATTTTCATTATCATCTTTTCGTTGGCGCTTCCTGTTAGTTATTATACTACAATCCCCCTTTTTAGCATTTATTAAAAAGTCCTATCGTCGAGCCGCTAGGTCCACCATATCATTTCGTTTTTAAAGTAAATAATCCATATATTTTACGATATTTTGTTTAAAGGCTGGAAAAAACTTAACGTAATAAAATTTCGCCCGGTCCTTTTTTAATTTCTAGATAGCTTGCTAGCTTTTTAATAATATAAAGTAATAGTCGAATTTTCGGAGGTCCTGGTCCGGTTGTTAACAGGCTTCCTTTAGATTATTTACTAGCTTAGCTTTTAGGTTCCCCGATAATCGAATATATAACTTCGTCCATGTTTTAAACGCTTCCTAATTTTTTGTTAAACGTATACGTTCCTTAATAGTTCCGAACTTAATTTATATACTAAAAAGTCGCTTATAATCTTATTTTATTTTGTTTCGTACAAACAAAATCTTGGCTTATCCTTTTCGGAACTTATATAACGAATATTCGAAAATTGCCTTACATTTTTCGATCCAGGATTTCCATTTAACGTAGTAAAACCGGAAGGATAACTTATCGTGCTCGAATTAAATATATTTTCCTAAATCTATATTTAATTCCGACTTCGAATCGTTTAACGTTCGTTTATAACTTGAGGTAGATATATTCCCGTTATTTTTTAAATTAAATAGATCGCCCGAATTATAAAATAAAGAGTTATTCCTTTAGCGAGTAAGTCGTCGATTTTTCTTTAAGGCCTTTAATAAGCGGGCTATTTCCTTCGTTAACGTAACTAATTTAGAACGTTTATGTCGATATTATTTCATCTTTTTATTATAACGTTCTTTTTACTTTTGCGTCCGATTATTAGATGTCGTAAGGTTTTGATTATTTGAAAATATATGCTAAGCTCCTAAGTAAAGGCCCGTAAACGTATCAGCAAAGTTTCGTTAATGTTCCCGGCTGCTTTCGCCAGGGTTTGTATAATGGCTTTCCGAAAAGCCTTAGGTAAAAGATTCGGCCATTGTATTGCTGGAAGGTATAATTGTAAAGGTATCAATAAAGGTATCAAGTGGTATAATTGCCATGGTCAGGGTTACAGGTAACTTTAGGGTAAAAGAATCTAAGTTGTTACGGTAGGGCTCAAATCAGGTATAACCAGTCTATTCCTATGGGGTAGGGTCAGGATAGAACAGACTCTTGTCCCTCTATAAGGATAGATAAGGGCCTAGGGCCCTTATATGGAGTGAAGGCAGTGAGGGGTTCAATAAAGGAGGGTGGGTTACGTAAGGTGTGCCAGCCCCCAGGCTGCTAGGCCTGCTGTAACAGTTATGCTGTAATACCGAAGGCTTGCCTATTTAGGCCCTAGGGCCCTAGAAAAAGTAGTATAAGCAGTTACCGGAACGAAGATTTAGCTGCCGTCGAAAATCAACTGTTAGAACTATGCTGTTGCAAAAGTTCGAAAAAAAGTTTTGCGAAAACCTTAAATTAAAAAACGCAAGCTTTTCGTTACGATATACGTTAATCTTTTCGAATTTAATAACGTTTTTAACGGGCGAACGAAAGCGTTAATTATTACTTATTCGGTTATTGGAATTAAAATTAACTATACTATAAAACGGAAAAAATACGTACTTACTGCTTTAATAAACGCAGTTATTTTTTTTCGAAAAATAATACCATATTAAGGTTAAAACGATCGTATCAAACGGAAAAACTTCCTTTGGAAAGAAACTTCGACGATGGCTTCTAAATATAAGGATTTTGCATAAACTTTTACCTTTATATACTAAAAAGCCCGTAGGCGTTCAAAAACGCGCCGGGGGCGTAATTATTACAAAGGTACGTTATCTAATAATCAGTAGCAACCTTCTTTTTAACCTATAGCTTAAAACTGTTAAAGCAGCCACATATATTGCCAACCGTATATTTATTAAAGCCCTAAGCTGGAAAACACCTATCTAAGTTTTCAACAAATAAATAACTAAAAGGAACAAAATACCCGTTCCCGAAAAAGGCCTAAAAGCGAACGTTACGAACGTTATCTTTTTCGGATCAAAAGCTTATGCCCTTACGGAAATAATTGGTCGCAAAACAAAACGCCTGAAAAAAATGGACCCTAGAGCGTATATCGGTTATCTCGTCGGATACGTAACTAGTAACATATATCGGGTATAGATTCTTTCGCAGTAATAAATTATTACTATTCGAAACGTCACTTTCGACGAGACGAAGAAATATCGTACCGATTAACTGCAGAAATCGTCGATCGAAATCGCAGAACTAAACGATTAAATCGACAGCATCCTAATCCTACCTAAAGTAATAACGTTCCTAAAAACTTTAAGGATTATATTTAACAATAACTCCTTAAATATAGGCGTTATTAAAAGGGTAAATAATACAGTAATATATAATACGGCAATTTAAGATCCGTTTATCGAAAACGAAAAACCTATATATAACACTATCGTAATAATTACGGGTAATTATAATCCTAATCAAAAAGCTTTATAAGAAATTAAGGAAGTAAAAGCTAATTCGGACGAAAAATCTTTCGATTCGTTTATTAACAACAACACCGAAAAAAACCCCGATCGTTTCCTAAAAAAATCAGATAATTTAGAAAGCGAAAACCCCTTTCAAAGTTTTCCTATACCGGATGTTACTCCAGGCCCCGAAAATTCAGGTTATTAACAATATTATTTGCCGTCGCTAAAGGAAGCTTAAAATATATCGTCGAGTTCCTCTTAGTTACGGTAACGTCGTACCGAAATAGATTTTTTAAATACCTTAACGATTATCGAATTTAAGATTCGAAAAAGAAAAAAAAAAAAGTTACCTTCGGTTAATATAAACTACAAACTGGCATCCGAAAAACGCAATATATACTCGCAATATATACTCAACCGCCTTTAACGCTATTTTCACGACGGCAATTAAACCGGAACGCCTTTATCGAAAAAACCTTTCTATAACGTCCAAAAACTGGAAAGAAATTATTTAATACCGGTACGCCGAAAACTAAAAAGCAATTACGTAACGGAAATAAAATTAAATATATCGGATAAAGCAATTAATTACCGTTACTTTACTTTAAAAAACGATTAAAAACGTCGGCCTTAACGGTATACTTCCGTTAATATAAATATTTACTTACAAATTTAACAAAAATAAATTCCTTTAAAAGTTTAAAACTAAACTTATTATCCGGGGCAACCTTTAACCTCGTAAAAAGCTTAAGGCTTATATATTTACGTTAACAGAAAGGTTTTTTCGAATGCTAATAACCGTTATAACCCGATTTAACTTAAATCTTTATTAACTAAACGTTATTAACGCATTCCTGCATAACAATATTAATAAGTTAATATATATACGTTTTCCATAAAAGTTCGTACGTCCTGACTTTTATTTAAAGCTTTTAAAGGCCTTATACGGATTAAGAAAATTATTATTTTTATAATAACGAAACTTATCTATAAATTTAAAAAACCTATATTTAATACCCGTTTCGAATAACTCATACGTTATAACTAACGGCTGGTTAACATTATTTTTTTATGTTAACGATATATCAATAATATATAAAACTCGAAATATAATACGCGTAAAGGAATTTCTTATAAAGCTAACATAACGCTTCTATATTATCGACGTTAAAAAGCTATAAAAGTTCCTTAAAATACGTATTTTACGCGATCGAAAGGCTAAAAAGCTGTAATTAATATAGGACACTTACTGGAAAAAATTATACTTCCGTTTCGAACTTTCGAAATTCGAAAAACGTTACTTCAAAATCCTTAAATGGAAAAATCTTAAAAAATATAAAAGAAAAACGCCTACAACGTCGAAAAAGTTATATCTCGAAAAAGTCGGCAGTTTGTTATATAGAACTATTACCATTCGCCCAAATATCGCTAAAGCTACTTTTCACCTATTACGATATAACAAGAACCTAAGCCTTATATACTTTAACGCCGTTAATAAGGCCTTACTTTATAAATATTATACCCGTTACCTCGTTATATAATATAATAAAAACGAAAAACTTAACGTACGATCGTTACTTTATTCGAATAACGCATTTTTCGCAAATAATCTTAACCGCAAAAGCTTTTAAAAATTCCTAATATTACTATTTAAAGGCCTTATAATCTGAAAAACAAATAAGTAAAATACAATTACCACCTTAAGCATTAAGGCAAAACTATTAACCCTTTTTTAAACCGTTAAGGAAACTTTTTTTATGTAAAAGCTTTTCAAAATTATAAGCCTAAAACTAAATAAAAAGCTAATTATCCAGGTAAACAACAAATAAACGATACGGTTAATTATAAAAAAAGCTATACGTCTAATTACAAAGCTGAAGCACGTCGATATTTATAGCCATTAATTCCGCCAAACCTTCGTTACGAAAAAGATCAAAATCGAATAAACGCCTATTAACGCAATAATTACGAATAACTTTACTAAGCTACTTAAGCTACAAAAGCATTAAAAATTCGTTCGATTATTAAATTTTTAAAACGTTTCTTTAAAATTAAAAAAAGCTTAAAAAAAGCTTAACTACAACGGCGTTATTACTTTACAGCAGAGAAAAATTATTATTCTTATTTTTTCTATTATTTCCTTTTATCGTTTCTTTTTTTATACCGAAACCTAAACCATTTTAAATATTTTATTATTAAATTAACTTTTTAACAAAGCTTTTATAATCTAACGGTAAAATATTAAGTTATAATACTTAAAAACATAAGTTCGAATCCTATTAAAAGCTTCGGAATATCGAATTCTATAATCGCAGAATTTAATATTCCTTAACCCTTTTGCCCTTTTATTTTTACTTCTAACTATTACGACATTTCCTTTTAGGCAATTTTTCTGCATCGTAAGGGCTTCAGCTGTCAGTTCCTAACAGCTGGGGGGGTATGTCGGATCTAAAACGCCTTAGGTAAATCTAAAACACCTCGGCTTAGCTAGTTTTCGGACTAGCGGCTATCTATTTCCGCTATCGCCACCCCGGTAGTAGCCGTATCTCTTGGCTATAGCTGTTTTTTTATATATATAAGGAGGGCTCACTACTCTCACTTTCTATCTAGGACCTTCTAGAGGTCAACCTGACAATTCATCCTTCTTCAGTCATATATGCTTCAGTGTGTGATCCAGGGTCTCATAATCATGGTGTCGGATCCTGTTTCCAGGCCGACGCACTACAAGGCAGTATATGGTGATTGCCGCAAGACAGCCTCGGGCAGAAGCCTACAACCACAATCTGCAGCTGCCATCGGATTGCTCTTTGGGGGACTCGGGATTTCAATGTGGCCATGGTCGTTGACCATATACACCGCAAGGGATCCCGGGATTGGGTGCGCCCCGAACCGGGACCGTGATAACAGTGGGTAATGACCAGGACTACTAGATACCATGGGGCTTTACTCTCGGGATCTCGGGTTTTCGGGATGCTATCAGGGTCCGGAGAACTCCACCATCACTAACCATTCGTCACAGCGCGTCTCTTAAGGATGGTCCATGACCTCCTCTCACATTCCCAGATCTCTGGTTCTCACGGTGCATCCCAACACCGAGCCGCAGCCGGATAGGATTCGCAAACAGCGACGAACTAGCTACTATTCACCATGGCCGATTACGATTCGAGGGAGGCCGTGCAACAGCTGGGGCAGGTTAAGTAAGTACCGAGCTTTTGCATCGCTCTGACGTACAAACAACGAGACCAGAACTGACACGAATCCTAAGCCCTGAGTTATCCGAGGTGATAGATTCACACCGTATACATGATGCAACTGGGAATGCTAATTTCTTGCGTTAGTACTTGGAAAGTCATGATCCGGATCCCCTCGCTACCATGCCATTCTCGGCAATGGTAGAGATGTTTCGGCACAACCCTACCCCTCTACCCCCGACTTCTGAGTCGGAGTTCACCAGAGATATTCCCTTACGTGATGGATATCTGAGCAATATCCGTGTTCATAAACCTCAAACGTCGTCCAGAAGGACAGTCGTCCTGATTCACGGCGGTGGGTTTTGCCTAGGTCATAATACTCACCTAAGCGTCTACGCTCGAGCAATCGCATCACTCTATGGTGCTACCGTCATCAACGTGTCGTACCGATTAGCCCCGGAGTTCAAGTTTCCGACAGCGCCGAATGATGTCTGGGATGCCCTTCAATGGCTCACCACTTCCAAGGACGCGCTCACCCTGGGCCTGGACTTTTCCTCGGGGTTCATCATTGGGGGCGTCTCGGCTGGAGCGAATCTTACGGCAGTAACAGTTCAGCGCTGGGTCTCGGAGAAGCTCTCGCCACCTATTTCCGGGGCATGGCTGAGCATTCCCTGCTTACTAGAAGACGAGACGGTTCCGGATCAGTACAAGGACCTCTGGATCTCCAGGGAACAAAATGCACACGCAATGATTCTCGACAAAGCGGCAATTGACTTCGTAACGACGGCCTACGCACCCGATATAAAGTCACCGGCTTTCTCGCCCTTCAACGCTAGAGGTGCGCACAAAGGACTCCCTCCAGTTTACATTCAGGTCTGCGGGCAGGACCCGCTAAGGGACGACGGATTGATTTATGAAAAGGTCTTACGGGGATGTGGCGTGTCTACTAGAATTGATGTCTATCCTGGAGTGCCGCATGGTGTTGCGTTCGTTTTTCCCAGTCTGAAGATTACCGAGCGGTTTCATTTGGACACGATGAAGGGTATTGGTTGGTTGTTAGGGGAAGACAAGGAAAGCCGAGAATGCCAGGAGGCATATGCAGCCTCAGTGTCGTTACAAACGGCTAGCACCTGATCAGGACAGCTCTTAAAGAATGATATTTCCGTCCGCATCCAAGAATTCAGAATGGCCTCTAACTTAGAATAGATGCCTGGGGATCTTGGAATGAATAATAGGATCAACGTCAACTTGCGATTATCCTAGTGGGAAATTGATGGCCCCTCGAATTCGCCCTCTTGGTTCTTCGAAGTGATATATTCTGTGATTAAGTTCTTTGCCTATATCCACGCTCTCTTGAGAGCCTCGATATCGTCAATCTACCGTGCGGATCGGGAGTCGGTCTAAACTTTCCCCGAAGACTTAAGCGATTCAATATGGTCCCTCGGTTGCTGGGCCCCGACCTGAGCTTCAGCAATCCGACAGGGTTCTTGTTGTAGACATCTTTTCTTCTTGGCTGGAAGCCCTCAAGAGGTCGGGCAGGTCGACCCCCGACCCTAGCCTATCGAGGAGACGCGAACTACCAACATACGCAGACTTTTCCGACGCTAGGCCGTCTAGTATTGATATTCTTGATCTGTTTTTGACGTTTCCTGCGGTTGTTAGTGGAGAAATTCGGGTGTTACGAGTACCTCGTAAAGAATATATCACGAAGAGAGAGCTCTACTTACATCTGCCAAGCGATATTGGCTGTCCCTTAAGCTGTTATTAGTGCTCTTAGAACATTACCGCTCTAGTAAGCGTTGACAGCTCAGGCATGGAAGTTCGCAGAGCACATAGAGATGGAACAACCATCCAGTCGTGCAGTCAATGTCTCGCCGACATTGAATTACTCGATTAACAACAAGACTGGGCTCTTGCCACTGTCTTTGTTGGCAGATGGGACCCTAGTATCTATCCCGGGATGCCCGGGTGGTCGCTGTAGTTCCATTTCGCCTAGTCTACCCCTGTCTCCTTTCAAGGCCGCCCAGCTTTTACCAGCCAGTTCTTCCACAACATCATCACATGGTCCGCGTGGACGCGGGTCTCAGATCACCAAGCTTGAATGAGATCGAGGACAAAGAACGAAGGAGCTGTATCGAGGTTACTTGGCTCAGAGATACAAAGGGAATAATGACAGCCCAGGTGGCGCGTCTTTCCGAATGCGATCAGGCGAAGGCCGGCTTGTGGACCTGCGCCATTTTGTACATCGCCTCGCCAATCTCGTCCGTCACAGCCGACCCATCAGGTACGCCAGTCCTTGTCTCGTCATCGTCCATTTCGAGGCGCACTGAACCTAAGTCACGACACGCTCCTCGTCGAGAACCCTCGCCAGCTCTAACAACAGACGATAAAAATAGACCTGGAAATCTTCCATCCTGAGAGCCTTCCCCCACCATTCTCGTCCCTCGTTGGCGATATCCTTCGAAATCTCCAAGCCGCGCTCCGTCGTGGCGAGGAACCGCATGACCTCGGGCAGTTCCTTCATGGCCAGGCTGACCGGCACGTAGTGAACCCAGGGAAACAGCCGGTCGTCGTGCCATTCGCGGAAGATAGTCATCTTGAGACTAACACTCCTCGACCGCAGGTGCGAGTAGAACCTCCCCGAGTAACTGTTCCCGTCTAGATCCATAACGAACTTGTACCGGTATTGCGCTTCGTCGGGCTGACGGTCTATCATATGGAAGTACTTCATCTGTGCCTTGCACTCGGTCCAGACGCACAGGCGGATGGCGTGGAAGTGCACGTTCGCCAGTGTCGGAAGCACGTTACCGCTCTTCCACGGTGTCCAAACCCCGGGCTCAGTCTCATTGAGGTAGATGACTGGGATGCTGCTAGTCTCGGCGTGGTCCTGGGCCAGGGCCACGAAGCGCTGGCGGTGCATTGCATGCCAACTGCTGTCGTGATCCCCTCCCCCGGTATTGGAGCCAATCCAGTATAGCTTCGACTCCTTCTTTTCCCACTCTGGGTCATGCTCTGCGTCGTCGACGTACCCGTAATCGTTCAGATTATCGTACCCCCGAAGATATATCTGGCTAGGCATTAGGACGTCGCTATGAACAGACAGCTTGGCCTGCGAGAGGATGGGCACCGGCTTTCTGACTCTCTGGAAGCTCGGTGGTGAGATGTAGTACCCATGGAGGTCGGCATACTCAGGGTGGGTACAAACGTCCTTCGAGCCCTGGATGTTTTGTATGAATGGGAGGCTTAGAGGAAGCTGAGCAAATACTTGGTGTCGCGCTATCTCAAGACGCGGCCACTCCGAGCCGCATAATTCCGCGATGCACCTTCTCGCATCTTTTTCGCAGCGGTTATCCCACACAGCATCATCATCATACTTTGGCGACAAGAGAACAGTTGGCTCGTCGAGAGCGTTGATGAGGATATCGATATTGGGTAGGTTATGCTGAAAGGGAGCCGTCATGTTCTCCACCGTTTTCCCGCGAGGTCCACAGTCTCCCGTGAGTTTCCCGTCGCGAAAGCCACATCGAGCTATGTGTCCCGGGCCCATTGCTTCGTCCATGAACCTTCGTACGCTACCAGGCGGCATTCTCAAGAATGGCGCTATGGAGTCAAATAGGGTGTCAAATTCGTCTATTATTAGCGAGTTCTTCTCTCGCGCAAACTCGAACCACGCATCAAAACCTGGTGGCGGATCGATGCTATAACGTCGCCGATACTCGGCCTCGGCGTCTTCGTATGTTCGCGATTGGTTGTTCAGCACCGATTGAAACTTATCTCTGGAGCGTTGCACGAGTTCTTCGATGGGATGTTTACCATGATGCACCGGTAATACAGAGAGCGGGCCGGGGACTACGTCTTGGGCAACAAGCCAGTCGCCCCCCACCACAGACGAGATACGACGTCCCGGGTGGCTCGGGATGGCTAGAAGGGGGCAGACGACGAGCAGCCATAGAATATGTTTTAAGTGCGGCCCCGGCAGTTCGAAGACGGTTTGGGCGAGGGCGGCAGTGGCTGCGAACAAGTGCTTCAAGATAAACACGGAGAAATTGCGGGTCGCCTGTTCTCGTGTATAGGATGCTGAGGAGAAGGCGCCGGTGGTGGCTGCGACATCCCATGGCAAGTTCTGAGTCTATTCCCTATCAGGTGTCTGATGTTGAGCAATAACACTAGTGTCGTGCCAGCGTCTCTTACTTACAGCTTGGAATAGAAAGATCCATTGTGCGGCCTTGACAGCACCCTCGAAGATGGAGCTACCGATTGCATGAGGCGAATCATCCCTCTTAATCCACGACCAATACATCAAGCCCAAAAGTGGGAAAACCACAGCCAAGATGATTCGAATGGGCTTGGTCTCTACATTATTTCTTCCCCCTACCCCTAGCAGGTCCCGGCCTTCGAACACGGCGATGAGAGAGTTGTAGAGGACAAGAAGGGCGACGAAACATAGCGATGATGCGGCGGCGACTATGGCGATGGTCACCGTATTGTAGAATTGGAATAAAGGCATAAGACATAGGACGGAGAGAGCGGCGACAGAGCTCTGGACTAGGACTACGGGCCATGGTCGTCGACGGATGATTGCGAGGGCAGGTATGATGGCCGGCTGATTCGCATATGATGATGTTTTGGTTAGTGAATCGGCAATGTCTTGAAGGCTGTCATTCATAGCGCCATCGACTTACCTCGATCCATCGACAGTCGTCCAGTGACCTTCCAAGAGCAGCGAGAGCAATACTTATGGCGATCGCACCCAGACGGATTTTGGAATCATTTGCTGCTGCAGTGTGTAGAAAGCTCCACGGCACGCCACTCCAGGGCAGAAATTCGAACCAAAATGACAACCATAGCCAGCAGAAGATCTCAGTCAGGATCGCAGAGGGACCTTCAGTAGGAGGAGGCCGGAACCAGGCAATTAGCAAGGCTGCGGCGAGACATAGGATCGATGATGCCTCGGGCGAGTTCGCGTATCGCGTGTCGAAAGTGAACTTATGGAATAACATCCTACCAGGAAGCGATGCTCAAGCAGCCGTGGCGCGCTAAGTCAACAGCGCCAAACACCACTCCTAACCTCCGTATGGGTGTGGATGGTAGGGATGTTATATTGGGAATGGTTCTAGCTAGCTCAGGGCAGCTGAAGAGATTGCATTTGTATTCACATAATAACCAAATCAAACATTATGAACTCTGAGGGCCGTAAGCACAAGGCGCCCAAGACGTTGCCAGAATACTTGACACTCTCATCACCGCCATACCATAGTGCGGCGCAATGTAGCTGCCTAGCATGGAAAACGTACAGATCCATAGACCCGCGATCCTTCGTCTATTCTCATTCGATCCCAGATAAACCAAGAACCCACTACTGCCCTGCAGATTACGTATATACCCTAGCGCCTAGTCCAGCGGGTCATCCGTGGGTATTCGAAGCTACGCATGGGAGCCCACGGCCCTAATGGAGCGAGGAAAGATGGCTTATGCCTGTTAGCGAAGTGAACGATTTGCAAACTACCAGGGAAATTTGGGAAAGAGGCTTGAGTTACGAAGACTGGGATGGGACTGAGGAATGTTGGCAGCCTATACTCGATCGTTTGGATGGCCGATGAGATACACGCCAAGGTAGGTTCCCAAGGCGGGTCGCTCATTTGTACCAAAACCTTAGTAGAAAGAGGCTGTACGCTGGGCACGTCTTTGTCTAGGTTAGGTTAGGTCAGTGTCCATGCGGGTAAGCCTTGATTCACTTCAAGGTGAATTTCTCTGCCTGTCAGTAGAAGGAAAACCCCACGCAGTCGTCCCGAAGGTGACGAAGTGAATGCGAGGATATTATGTATTGTAAAGGGCTGAGGCTTGTCGATATGGGAATGTTATCTTATCAGTAACTCATCCCCTGAAAACGCCCCTTTCTACGGTCATAGCGCACGGACCATCTTGACATGGCTCGCCTTGGGGGCCACTCTGCCCCTCCCGCTGCCCCTCCATATGCCCCTCCATATGCAATTCCAGATTGCGGTACTCGGCGTAAATTCTTAGTGCTAAGGCTCGCATTTTGACTCACGCTCACACTTACACTCACACGATTGCCTCCTCTGTCAGAAACAACCTACGTACGATTGTCCTTGTTCAGCAACAGGTGAACGATCGCGCATTTCTGGCAAGATGTTGGACACGGACGACTTCATCGAAGAGCGTGGCGGTAACCCGAACATGATCAAGGAGAGTCAGCGCAGGCGTGGCGCCTCTGTCGAGCTTGTCGACGAGGTCATTGAGCTGTGGAAGGCTGCTCGGGCCGGTGAGAATAGGGGAGCGATCCGGGGGTGTGAAGATAGGAACTGTCGTTGCTAATGCTTTCCTCTTTTTGTGCTAGCAAACTACGAAGTCACCCAAATAGGCAACCAAATCAATGCCGTCCAGAAGCAGATCGGCCAGAAGAAGAAGGCCAAGGAAGATGCGGACGACCTCATAAAACAGAAGGAAGAGCTACAGCAGCAGAAGAAGAATCAGGAGGATGTTGCTGCCGCCAAGAACACCGGTAAGCACGCGTTGCAGCTCCATGGTTGGTGTATTTGGGGCTCGCCATGACTGATCCGCGTCTTTTCTGGCACCAGAACTCCTAGCAAAGGTTCGGTTAGTCGGCAACTACGTCCACGACTCTGTACCTGTCAGTGACACCGAGGATGACAACGCTGTTGTACGCACATGGCAACCGGAATCCTTCGACCCAGCCCGCAAACCCGGAAAGGGCCTATCCCACCACGATATTCTCTGGAGACTGGGTGGCTACGATCCCATTCGCGGTGTCAAGCTCGTCGGCCATCGCGGTTATTGCTTGACGGGCTACGGCATGTTCCTGTCAGTTGTACCCGGTGGCCATTCCAACGTATAAAGTCTAATCTCATACAGAAACATGGCCTTGATCAACTATGCCGTGGAATTTCTCTTCAAGAAGGGTTAGCTGCCAGTTCTCCTCATCACCAACAAAGGCTCACCGGAACCTCTAGGGTACACGCCGAACCAACCACCGTTCATGCTCAATAGCGAACAGATGGCCAAAACGGCACAACTGTCTCAATTCGACGAAGAACTATACAAGGTTTCTGAGGGCGAGAACTCCACGGACCGCTACTTGATCGCCACTAGCGAACAGCCACTCTCTTGCCTGCACGCAGAGGAATGGCTACAACCGGGCCAACTGCCGATCAAGTACTGCGGGTATAGTACTTGCTTCCGTAAGGAGGCTGGCAGCCACGGACGTGATGCCTGGGGAATCTTCCGTGTCCACCAGTTCGAGAAGGTAGGGACCAATATTAGCTACTGATGGCAGCATCAAAACTAACGGTCTAAGGTTGAACAATTCATTATCTGCCAGCCGGAAGAGAGTTGGCAGCATTTCGACGACATGATGGCTATATCCCAGGAATTCTACGAGTCTCTGGGTCTACCTTACAGGGTTGTCAGCATTGTTTCTTCGGCCCTGAATAACGCTGCGGTACGTGGAATTTCACATTACCATCAGGAATGGGCGTAATGCGCTTCTACGATCCTTGTAGGATTTTCCACGTTTGGCTCAGCCCTCATATCACTCTCTACCCTTCCCGGGCACGGAGGGCGGTGGCGCCACCTTGAGACACCCATTTACGCTTTGTGGCGGAAGAGTACTGATTTGATCGTGGAACAGGGTAAGAAGTACGATCTCGAGGCGTACTTCCCGTTCCAGTCAGAATACAAAGAGCTAGTATCATGCTCAAATTGCACGGACTACCAAACAAGAGAGCTCGAGATTCGATTCGGCCCCAAGAAGAACAAGAATCAAGTGGGAGGAGGCAAAAAGCAGTACGTCCACGCCCTGAACGCCACTCTATGCGCCACGGAACGGACCCTCTGCTGCGTTCTCGAGAACTACCAGACGGAGGACGGCTTCGCGGTGCCGGAGGTGCTCCGGAAGTACATCCCAGGCCAGCCGGAATTTATACCGTTCGTCAAGGAGCCGTTGGACCAAGCCGGATCCGTCACGGGGGCCGTCCCGATTCCCGACCGGACGAAGAAGCAGTAATGGGGAAAGCCAATGCGCAAGTCTTGCTGGGCCAGATATTCGTGGTCGAGGAGGCAGCTGGGAATAAGATATAGACAGCAAGCTTCGTGGTGCCTAGTGGCCGTATGATTCATAAATGCCCAGTGAGCTCCATGAGTTGGTAACCCACTCTTTCGTGACATTGATCGTAGATGATGATTGCTTCGACTCTCATTGGGGAACCTGAGCAGGCCTGCTCTGCTCGTCTTTTGGGCAGTCATGTCCACCGGTTTCACGGAAGAATCTCGCGACAAGGCTCTAAGGAAAGCGTGAAAGGAGTAATCATTTCATACCTAGTCAGGATAGACTCGAAATCTGGGTATAATTATCCGTAAATATCGCGAGCAGTGTGTCGGCGACTCATCGCGTGTTCCACGTTAATGGCATCCTATCCGCTTGCGCGCCTCAATAGAGTGATTCGTAGGTAGTGTTTCAACCCTCCCATCTTAACTAAGGGCATCTCTCCGGCACCTCCAACAAGATACTGAAGCGCACCTCCGCTCATTGACAGTGGCTATTGTCATCCAGTGGGGACCACCTGTTTTCGGGTAGCAAGTATACTACGACACGAGCCTAATGGTAGGAAACTATTGGCGCTTTCGCGTCGTGTGTGCCAGGGAAGTCGGGGAATACAGAGCCAGAGGAGCGGCTGACAAAGCGGACCGGAACAGAGAGCAACAATAAGACGGTCGATAGGGACACATCGGACCGGACTATCTCAAAAGAAAGCACATCTTCAGGGCTCTAGATGCATATGTTATAAGAACCACCCCCTGTGTGGTGAACCGCTAAACTAATTAGACACTGGGGTTAGAGACACCTTACTACTAGTCTTTCATGTCGATACTCTTCGGCGTCAGTTCGAAGAGAGCAGCCTCGGATTTACGGAGTAAGTTAAAGACAAATGATAAATATATAGAGGGCCCATACTAAAAGGGCCACCAAAAGCCCCAACCTTCCACGACGCCGAGGATATCGAATCCATACAAGGCCATTTTTATAGGGACGGCATAGTCTTCCTTAGAAGTCGCGACGAGCATGGCCCTGTAAACCTTATACGAAGTCGAGGAACGCTAGCGAGACCGCGAAACAAGACGGACGGAGGGGTCAGGCATGAGCGCAATCCGCTACGCGCCCGATGTGGATGGCAAGGGGTACAGTCCCGAGGGTCAGTCAGTTCAGTACCGTTTCTATCTACCTATGTCTTTCCCTTGGCCTAATCTGCGTCTACATACCTACATACATGCCCCTGGGCCCCTTTCTCCTGTCCCGTCCTGTGCTCTAGGCACTAGTGAAAACGCCAGAGCTCTTCTTCTACGCACACAGAAGCGGCGGTCTCTGCTGCCCTGGATCCTCGCGACGGCGGTGGAGACCAGGGCGGATTCTCGGGCGGACACTCACTACTTCGTCGACAGGCACCGCCTGGTACAAAGGCTCCACACATAAGAGCCGCCACTGTTCTACGGCCCCGCGACCTCGGGCGGGTACCCAAGCTTCGGGACCGACGACGGCTCCTCCTCCTTCCCCCCTTGATGCCGCGCCCCATCTTCGACTCCGAAGAGGCCGCCTCGACGACGGCGTCCGGCTCTCCGCTGGCAGCGCTGGAGGAGAGGTTGGAGGATCTGCGGGTCGCGGTCTCTGGGCACGCTGTGGTCGTAGCGTTAGAGGGCCAGGGCTACCCCGTGAATAACCACCGCTTCCTGCACGAGCGGATGGCGTATAGTGGTCCTAGGGAGATTTTACGGATCCTTGCTCATCCCGATGGCGGTGATGCGGAGTGTAAATAAGCGGCTGATGGATGGAGTAATAGGTGTGAGGACTCTAGTATATGGGTGGAGGGATAGATGGTGACGATGATGTTGTTGGAATAGGGGGGGTGGTTGAAATAGGGGTAGGATGAGTCACATCTCTATATCGTCACCAAGCCCTCGAGGCTGGTTGATCAGTTAGCGTGGAATCTACAGGTATTCAACCTATCTTTGATAGATGCGCGTTCACCGTACTACCGTGGTTGGAGAGATTGCTTTAAGGATGGACAGAGGTATGGGAGTCGTGGGAAGTAATGGGGGGAGTCGATATGCCTCCGAGAAAGGGGGAAGTCGGTGGATGCAAGGAGATTAGTTTAAACATAGTAATATATAAAGTATTTCGAAAATCCTAGAATTGCATACTTCATTTAAATGATTTTTTAACTCGAATTGTTTATTATAACTTAATACATGTCACGGTACTAAGTGTCATGGCACCAGGTTGTTATATAGGGCAGAACCAGGCGGTCAGTGCTGGAGCTGACAACGTTCCACTTTTCATGGTGAAATGGCATAGCCCTTGTTCTGTCAGACCCAGCTGAAGACGATCAAACAACCAGGTTTTGAATTAGTTTCGTCAGCTACTCAGGGGAGACCGGCTCATACATCTCCTGTATCGTTTTCTCTCAATCGTAGCCGTTTTTATGTGTATTTAAGGAGGGTTCGCTATCCTCTGCTTCTGGCTAGGACCTCTGAGGAGGTCAACCAGAAGATTTACTCCCTTCTTCAGTTATATATGCTTCAGTGTGTGATGTCAGGGTCTCATATGTTCTCGTGCCGTAACAATATAGAATTATAATATATGTAAGAATAATAAGTTAATAATCGTTTATAAGTATTTAGTAAAAATAGCTAACTATAGAATTTGATTATTACGAAATAACGA
Organism: Monosporascus sp. mg162; assembly: GCA_004155945.1. Taxonomy (NCBI): domain Eukaryota; kingdom Fungi; phylum Ascomycota; class Sordariomycetes; order Xylariales; genus Monosporascus; species Monosporascus sp. mg162. The sequence goes on along the minus strand of QJNY01000598.1, from coordinate 23,697 downwards.
AAGATCTAAAATTGCAGTTTTAAAGCTGGTAATGTTTATTAAAGACGTAGGACGGACCTGTCCTGCTGCTATTTTAGTTATACTCAGCTTATAAAACAGCAGTCAGTTCTAACGTCCAGTGAGACGGTGTAAGTTATTAGTAGCGACGAGAAGCAACTTGCTCCCGAATTTGGCACTAATCTGCTATTATCAGCAACCATAGTCGTTAAGTATTGAATATCAGAGCAATGTCAACAATGGGAGTATGTACTCCTTGGTGCCTTTGAAGGATAGGGGCATCGAACGATCGGGGTGTTTCCAACAGAGGGAATCGACTATAATTCGGGGCACCGTGCCGTGTAGTCTAAAACGAACGCCAGAGTGACAATGCATGTGACGGTACCGCAGAGGGACAGAAGGGACACACGGTGACACCAGACATTCGAGCGAATGAAAAGCGGGCGAATGAAACTCCCAGCCTCTACGTCCACCCGACGGGTATCCGGCTGTGCATTGTCTTATCCGGTCACTGATGATGTCCTTTCGCCATGTAGCAAGTGTCCATTTGAAAGAGAGTAACGGTGCAACGCGAAAGCATGAATTTCCGCGGAACATTAATTCTGCCAGGCTCGGAGTGAACGATGGGAGGGCACGCCACCCGACATTCGAGAGCATAGAATACTATATTTGGAATGGTCCCTGGATGCCAAACGCATCTGGTAGGGTCGAATATTAGAACAGCCGTTAAGAAGGCAACCTGCTCAACAGGCTTAATAAGAGACCAGCGGGGTCCTTCGAATTAACCTCTCGTAATTGGTATCTCTGTCTTGGTTCTGACTATGGCGTCAGAAGCGCGATGCAAGGCGTGTCTCGGAGCCGTGCTGTGAGATGTTCGGGGGCTCAGTTCGCTTATAGTGCGGAAACCAGGACTAAGCAAGCTACGGCCAGGAAGGGCTTGGGATGCCCCGTTAGAACACAAGGGATTATGTGGTCGGGAAAGAGGATGCTTGGACAGGCTGTTTCAGATCAACAGGAGATTGGCTGGCGGGTTCATTCACAGAAAAATTGGCTCACCTTGAAGATAGCCGCATAATAACATTTAGGATACTAACTTACTAATTCTAAAAGATAAATATACACCGTTGATTATGACTGTCCCGGATTATTCTGTTTAGTCGGTTAGACTTTTCCATTTTCCATATACGTTTTCCTGGTGTTAGAATCGGGTGTGAGGCGTTTAGTTTATTTGGGACGTTGCGCTAAATTTATTGTTAATTAGCTGGCTGGCTGGCTGGCTGCGCTGCGCTGTCCGCCGGCTGATTATGGCTTGATTTCCACCTCGACAGTGAGAAAGTTCTTATGATCGTGACACTCGTTTCCAAGCGCCAAGTCCAACCAATACTTTTTGGTTTCCTCAAGATTCCCAAGAAATCCCCCCGGCTCAGCACGCACCATCACAGACTCGTCCAACATATCGCCACATTACCGCGTACCCCGGGAAATAGGGTCCGGCCAAAACATTCAACGTATTCGCGTAACCCAGTCCTACGAGATAGCTTTAATGATTGCGATAGAACGTGGACGGCAGCCGATTCAATAGGAGCCTTACACGATTCAGCAAACTTAGGAAGTTCGTATGAATGGTCTAACCGAAGTTAGCAACATCCATTGCTAGGAATTTTCCAAGTCAGGTCAAGGACAGGTTCTGCTCACACCCGTCGAAAAGATGCCAAGCAATTTAACGTGATCAAAGTCGTACAACGATTGGTTCGCGGGATTGCAACACCCTTTTGATCTCATTACTCAACGGTACCTGCAGCAGACCAGCAAGACACGCAGCATGGACCTCAGAGAATAGCCCTGTTTCGTCTCTCGAAAAAGGGGCCAAACTATGGGGTAATGGTTAGGTACAGAAAATGCGCTGGCTGGCGGACGACAAGGTCGGAGAGGTCCCATGATACACTCCCAAGCGCGCTGACTGCGCCATTTCGTAATGGCTACTACCTACACTGTTACAGCACGCAGCGGAAATAAAATAAGTCATGGCAGCTGCGGACTCGGAGGACGGCGTGCCCGCCAACGAACTGACCACGACGAGGATTCTGTTAGCTAATCGCTACCTAATGGCAAGCATCACGCGCCTACCCCGGATTCCACTTTTTGCCGTTAACTGCTAAGCGCCCCTAACGATTTTCAATCCCTGATGATCAAAAATTTTACCGGCTGCCCGCGGCAAGCTCTTTCCCTTTCCAGAGGAGGCTCAAGGGCCTAGCGCTGCCCTGCCCCTAGATGGCGTCATGAGCGTGGTCAGTCAGCTCACCCAAAAGTTCCACATGGAGAAGTTCTTCATCGAACCGGGGAGTTGGGTGAGCAATTATTAGCTGCGATTCGCTTTGAGCCAGATTGTTGGTTTAGGGGCTAAAAGCTCAGTAGCTTACTATGGTCTTGTGCCATCCTGAAAGATTCTCTCTTTCACAAATTTTCTCAGGTAGCCGAGCCCGGTACGTAGTTACGTATCTCAAGCTGGCCCTGCCATCGTGCTACGCACCCGGATCGGTGTAAGCGGTCGAAGTTTCTCGTCCGAGGGGCGCAAGTGCATTCCTATGACAAACAGGAATATCGGCCCCTGGCCTTGCCCATGGGAGAACCTGAATGACGTATATTAAGCCCCATCCCCACCAGATGTGTGCCTACATTTCCAACTTGAGTCTTCTGTTAGCCTGTATGAGACGATAACGTTCAAGCGAAGTCACAATATAAAGACCAAATACCATCCAGTATACAGAGGGCACCACGCAAGGCATTCTAGCGTCAACGCCGACCACATAAGATTTCTCTTGCCGCCATCGACGTCGAAAACAGCATCAGTCAACGAACAGTGAAAAGAACATAATGGCCCGCTACACCATCACCGAGCCGCACCCGACCGTGGTTAAGAACCACTACGTACACGCCGGCCGCGGCGGCGCCGGCAACTACTTCCGGGCGCCGGACACGACGCCTGCGTCGGGTGTGCCCACCGAGCCCGTCGCCCCGCCCTCAACAACCACGCGCTTCTACTCCGGACGTGGAGGGGCCGGAAACCTGCATACTGCGCCCAAGCCGCCCGCTATGTCGTTCGACGAGGAGTACCAGCGCCAGGCGCACATCGAGGACAAACCCATCGGCCACGTCGGCCGCGGTGGCGCCGGCAACGTGTACGGCCACACTGCCGCCACCCCGAGCGCTCGTAAGTCAAGCGACGCTTCCAGCGACAGCTCCTCGAGCTCGGGCAGCAGCGGGTCGGGGATCATCGGCCGGCTGAGCAAGACCTTGTCCCGGCACCACTAAGTCGGATGTGGCGTAGGCGTGGTCCTCCCCGTCGAAATACCATTGACGACCGGCACGTGTTGTATTTCTGTTTTTACTATCGCGGCATCTTTCCCCTCGAGCGACTAGCGTGGCGCAGCGGCATTTTTTTTTCCCCTGAACATATTTGATTTTACGCAAGTGGACGGAATTTGGGCTCCGGCAGCATCATCAGCGACTATGAAAGGGAAATAGGCAGGAAAGGGGGGGGGAAAAAGGAAAAGTTCGGGGGCCTCAGAGCAAAACGGCAATTACCTACTCGCCCATGATGCGTGCGATCTTTGTCGACCGCGCCGGCTGGCAGTCTCAGGCGCGGCCTTATGGTATGATGGGATACCCTGCCTGCTTGTTACGGACGGGCGCTTTTGCTTCTGGTGAATATTTGGTTATCGGTGCATGAGATGCAGAGGAGACGGAACGGATATAGATACCCCCTAAATAGCGAGCGAGTGGAATGGAACTGTTTTAAGAAGGCAGATTATGCGTGGATGGTCTCGGATTCGGTCACATGCTTAGTAGCTATGGTGGATTGGCTCGGAACATGAGCAAAAAGCTTAGTGTCGGGATAGATTAGGAAACAGTCGCTGATGAATCTCGATAAAACGACGAAAAATTCTCATAATGAATGACTGGGAGGCTGTCCGTGATACCTGTTCATCTGTGTTCGTATTGATTGAGCTTATCCCCAGATCGGACAAACTTAGAGATCAGATAAACAAACAGCTGGACAGGGGGGCTTGAACAATAAAAAGGTCTCTTCAGTACTATTTGCTTCCCTTTTCTAGCTCTAAGTATCTACCTTCATACATGGAGGTATTTCCGACATCTAACTTTTGATGTTCCGCGCCTATCATCCACTTTATCAGAGCTCGTCACATCGCCTGCTTCATAACATGTCTCTAACGTACCGTAACCGCATCCCATATAATTTGACAATCGCGGTGAACCCTTCCTCTTTCTATACCACCAATATTACATTACACTTCCGAGCACGCATCCATTACCACGGAACCCAACATCACGCATCTTACTAGGCATCTATCATGTAAAAGCGAGGCAAAGAAGCGTGCGACGAGCTACCACTGCCTTGTGAGAGCCCCGTGTGTGTGTGATTTTAAAACACTAGCTTGCTTGCTTTCTGCTCTGGGTATCATTATCGTCTAAGTAAGGGTAATAAGTGTAATATCGCACATCTCTCTTGATACACCGCACACATGCACAAACACGCCATCTTGGTGACTGACCGACTGATCGTGGTGAGTGCGGCCAGCTGCTCTTCTCCTTACTCGCCTCGCTGTTTCTTTAGATTTGAGTTGGCGAATTGGCTTTTCGTAGTCGTGGGGAAGCTACCCGCACGAGGTACCTTGTCGTCGCGTTCCGAACCCATCTATCTCCCTTGCCCTTTGTCTTGCCATTGTTGTCCGCCTGGGGCGCGGTATTGCCTCTTATGTCAACTTCGTGTGGATGATATCCGGATTCTCGTGCCAGTCGTCTATGCTGACCCACATCTAGTTGGTAGAAATGACAGATGTTAGTAAAAAAAAAAAAAATCAACGGCCCATTGAGCGAGGGATGACACGTAAAGCAGAGCGGGCATGAAGAAGGGCGAAGGCAGTTGCTCCCCTTAAGGAGGACCCCAGTACATAAAAAGATATAAGCGAACATACCTTCCTGAACGTGCTCAACCCCGCCAGGATACTGCCCCCTATCCAGGTGGAGTACTTGCGCTCGGGCGGGGCGAAGATCTTGATGCGCATGTCCTTGACGGCGAGGCGCTTGACCTCGCTGAGCAGGCGATCGCCGAAGCCCTTAGTGAGAGTACTACCGCCCGAGAGCACGATGTTGGCGTAGAGGGCCTTGCGCAGATCGAGGTCGGTGCGGCTGATGGCGTCGGTGACGATCTGCTGGAGGCCCGGGTACTCGAGGCCGATGATCTCGGGGTCGAAGAGGATCTCGGGCGCGCGGAAGCGTTCCTGGCCCACGCGCAGCTTGGCGCCGTCCGGGAGCACGTACTCGGCCGTCTTGCCCTGGTCGGCGCGCGCCGCGGCCCAGTCCTTCTCTTCTTTCTTGGGGTCCATGGCCACGTACGACACCGACTCCTTGATCAGCCGCACCACCTCCTTCTCGGCCGACGTGTGGAACACGTACCCGCTCTTGCGCAGCAGCGTCTGCATGTACTCGGTCACGTCGCGTCCGGCCACGTCGATCCGGCGCATCGACGACGGGATGGCGAACCCCTCGTACACGGGCACCGCGTGCGAGACGCCGTCGCCTGAGTCCAGCACGCAGCCCGTCGTCCGCCCGCTGGCGTATAAAGACAGCACTGCCTGGATGGAGGTGTAGAGGGCGGGGACGTTGAAGGTCTCGAAGAGGATCTGGGCCGCCGTGTCGCGGTTCGAGCGGGGATTTAACGGGGGTTCTGTGAGGAGGACCGGGTGCTATACGACGGCACGACGTCATGGCGTTAGCCCTCTCATCACCTTACTTCTCACCAGCACCCTCTAACAAAACTCAGGTCGCGCGCACAACTATCTATCCCCAACCATACAAAACCGCAATATATGGCATATAGAAGAAGAATGAAGGGGGGGAAGGGAATCGGTGCAAAAGGAACGAACCTCCTCGCTCATGGTCTTCAGTCCCTCGCTATAGACGTACTCCCATATCTTCTCCATATCGTCCCAGTCGGTGACGATGCCGTGCTCTAGGGGGTAGCGGATCTTGAGCAGGCCGCGGAGCTCGGAGGCGGCCTTCTGACCGATGAAGACCTCGCCCTCGAGGGCGCCGGCCAGGACGCGCAGGTGCTTGGGCCGCCCCACGAACGAGGGGAAGTAGCACTTGGGCAGATCGTCCCCCGCGAAGCCGGCGCGTATGGTGCCGGAACCGTTGTCCAGCACGATGGGCGCGTTGTGCAGGGAGTCGGTCATCGTGGCAGAGGTTGTGCTGGGGGCAGGGCGGTGGGCGGGAGGCACATGAAGCAGGTCGTGTAGGTAAGTTTTTCTGCTCTGATTAATCCTGCCTTTTCCTTCTTCTATATTCTGCCCACCTCCTCAGACAGCAAGGTCGTCGTCGTCGTCGTCGTCGTCGTCGTCGTCGTCGCGTGGCCTTTTCCGTCCGACTTGTGGTGGAATTATCGGCTGCTAACGTATAACCTACAAGGGGGTAATTAGGTACTAGTCTAGGGAGGCATTGGCCAATATTTGGTGCTTCTATTGACGGTCAACAACGCGCACCAGAATTGGACCGGATCGGACTGACTGACAGCTGAGACCCTCCGGCCTGTAAGGGCTGAAGGGACGGGCTGGGTGGTGCACAGGCCACGTCTTGTTCCTGCTTCCTGCTTCCACCTCTATACTGCATACATGCATTATTACTATATACACATACTTGCGCCTGTGTACAAGAAGGAACTCTCGACTCGACCCAGACTCGGCAATTTATCCTTCCCGTGATGTCCCATCCTTTGTAGGCTCTTACAAGAACGTCAGTCAGACAACAAGGCAACCTCTAAAATGATACACAACCAATTATCGCCTCATCTCATATTGCACAGGATCAAGTTGAGCGCCATGGACACAGGTATCGTGTATCCTGCACGGCGGACTCCCTCGATGGCAAAGTACGCTCGCATGCAGTTTGCTTTCCTCGTCAGCTAAGTGCTACGTTGGAATCTTCGGTGTGCTGGAAATAAGAAGACGTGGCCGCCGTCCGTCATGAAACTGCAGTTTAGTGTCAGACTCAAAGCTTTCATCCGGCACTTGGAAGTTGGGCCCACCCACGCTGAAAGATCATATAATTATAATTAGGCAATGGACCAAGTTTCTGGACAAAAATACACTGACTTATACCAGCAGCAGGAGTCTCGAGACTCCGCTGCTGATTTCTATGACTATCCAGTCTTCAGCATATCGGGTTCTCATGCCGGGTTCTTCGAGGCTCATCGTGATCAGCTGAAAGCCAGCGTACTTACGGACTTTCTCAATCAAAAAGGGAAACCACGATCTCATAGCCCATCCCTACTACTGGTGACTATCACTAATTTGTATACCACAGGCTGTACGCCTATGTTCCACATCGGTAGGGACATCTTCATTTCAATGATTGACACCATAAGGATGCATCCCGGTGCTCTCCACCTCATCGAGCATCAATATGATGGGTTTCACCGTTTCCAACCTGGCATTTACAGGGAGACCTTTTTCCTTGGCACTTCGCCGTATGCTCTTGTCTGGACATTCGACCCGTTTACCCTCTGTACGCAGGGTATATGCATATTACGTGCCCCGGGCTCACCCGACTGCGGCTTTGATATTGTTACCGACATGTTGGAAAAACACAGGGAATGTCTCTATACGCCAGTGCTTCTCGCATATTCTATCTGCCTCGGCCTTAACATCTTTTGGGAGAAGAATCTTCATCCCGGCGAATTATCTTATGTCCGCGACGTTGAGCGCTCTACTGGATACGGCCCAGATAGCCTGGGGCTGAGAAGACATTACGACATCGACGAGCTGACGACATGGATCCAGGGTGTTGGTAGCTCCTTGAATAGCATGGCGAATCACCTGCGTCACCTTCGTATAGTAGAGTCCTTACTGGAGTACATTGAGGGCAACCCCGTATGCCTAGACAGTTTACCGCCGGGCACGCACCGCAGGGTGGAAGAAAATACGAGCCAGCTCATCGCAGGCATCCCGCCGCTCAAGAACCGCATCCATGCGACCCGAGAATATCTTCGATACTTGGAGAAGCGTGCGGAGCGGCTCTCGTCAACAGTGAGGAAAACTCAAATATTATAGAAGAAGCAGGGTTGCTAAGCAGAGCCAGTTGTTCGCGCTGCTCACGCACGAGGATGTCGCCGCCGGCGCTAGGTTGGCGGAATCGAACACTAAAATCGCCGCTGCCACGAAGCGGGACAGTTCGTCCATGAAGACGGTCGCCATCATGACCATGGCCTTCCTGCCGGGCACGTTCTTTGCTGCCCTGCTCGCCATCCCTTCGTTCGACTGGGGTCCGGCCCGGGAACGGTTCTGGGTTTATTGGGCGCTCACGATTCCTACCACTGTGCTCGTTTTGGTCGTCTGGGGCTTGCTGATCAATAGGCGCCGGATCGCAGAGAGACTGTCAATCGGGAAGAAGAGTGAGCAAGATTCTCGCAGCGACAGTCCAACGCCGTAAACTCCCACGGGGACGGTGATGGTAGGCCGTGCATACTACGCTGGACTCCATACTATAGCGGCGATATGCGTAGGATGGGAGACTTTAAATTCAATTTCTAGCAATGATACACACTAGGCAGATTGTTGGCAGCAGTTCTTAGATAATCAAACAAGAGATCGCACATTACCCTAGTATTCGGCGGACTATAGTAACTCAATTGAGCTTTATGAGACCTAATAGTGTCACGCCGTAGTGTGGGACCTCACATTTTTCGGCACTCAGGGTCTGACAGGCTTTCATGGGATGTCTCGTACTTCTTGCATGCATACATACATACCTAGTACCGAATCTGAATAGTGCCGAAAGTTATGAGGCCCCACATTATCGCGGGACATTATTAGATTCATAACTAGGTACCTACCCCTTCATTAGATATACCATGTACAACGGATGGATAGTATTTCTTAAACGCCCCGATGGGCTTATAGAAACGTTTCACCAACCATGTAATTAACTCAACCCCGAAGAAATGGCCGTCTTCGGACAAACCTGGGAGCGTTCTCTTACCTTTTTGTCACCATCGCGGTAGCGGACTTGGCAGTGTGGAACGAACAGAGTAGATGGGTGGCTGGCTTGCTTGCTTGCGCTAAGCTATATACAAATGCCCGTATATACACATGCTTTTATATATCCATGTACGTGTCTGGATCTTATATGTCCTCATACCCCCAAACGCCTAAACGCCGGCTATCCGACAGTGGTGGTTATGTATGTACAAATGCACGGTCTAATACATCCATCTATCTACATGCGACCGTCCATGAGCTTGCTGGCGGCGAAGGGCCAGCCGAGGACCAGGGCGAGACCGGGGAAGTAACTGTGAGTGAGTCCAGGGTTAGCTTTGCTGATGAGTTTTCATGGAAGGCTGCTGTTGTTGTTGTTGTCAAATAAGAGAGAGGGTGGATGATGGCTGGCTTACATGAGAGCTTGGTTCGCCCGGCTCTTGACGATGCGGCCCCAGTCGGAACTGCGCGTGCCTTGCGCCTGCGCTCTGCGGGCGCTTTGCTGGAAAGATCGGACGATGGGCATGCGGCCCTGGGCGAGAACACGTGCGGCTATCATGGTTGCGGTTGGAGTTGTCCGATGGGCGGGATGTGGTTGAATCGGATGTTTTGGCCGAGGTGAATGTGATGATGTCTAACCGAGACAAATCAAATGTTATTTTTCCTTTGAGGACCGACCGGAGTTGAGATCTGATATAAAGACAAAGGGGAAGAGACTGTGTGGAGAGTTGTCTACTGATTTGAATTGGAGAGTTTCTACAGAGAGGAATGTCTACGAATAACGAGGTCATACGAGCCTTATATACAAAGGCATAGAATCGAGTCATCTCCTTGGAAGCCGCAGCGCTCCCGACGAGTTGGGAATAGATGCATCTCATCTCGACCGCACGACGACCGGGGGCATGCCACTTCTACCACAATATGGCGCCATGGGGTTATGGATGACGAACATGTCACCAGAAAGTCGCGACAGCGAAGTTGACCAGGCGCGACAACTACTCGGAGCTGAGTAAAATGAGGGATCCGATTGAACGTCTATGGTCAGCTAGAAGCTAGAAGGATCCAGGACCAAGGTCGCGGTGCCCAAGTTGGGATTTGTCGTACGGCTGACCTGGGCGCGTCGTACGAACGTGGTACGAGATCGGCGCCTGCCGAACGCTTTAAATTTAAATGGAGGCCACGGGCGCCCGTTTACGGACAGCGGCGATTGCAGCAAAACCCGGAAAATACCTAATCTTGAGCTAGGTAGCTATATCTCAAGCATGGTCTCAAGTGAGCGAGACTATCGACCTTCAGCCGCTTTATTTGAGATGCTGTGTTGTCATATCCTGCTGGACATACCCCTTCGCCCTACTAAGCATACACACATGGCATTTCAGCCGGATTAATAAGTTTATCGGAAACGATAATCTGATCGCGTATTAGTGCTTGGCTTGGCCGCAGTTTCTTGCCAATTGCCACGATTGGTTTTCCAACTGGAATAACTTTTCCAAACGGGGAATCGCTGCGGGTGAATTGGAAAGTGCAATGCAGGCAATGCAAAACCAACAGGAAGAACCATTGGTTGGGCTTCCTTGCCTTTTTGACAGACGTTTGTTTGGCTTGAAGGTGCCCGTTGCCAACCACTACCAGATACCAAATTAGGCATCTACAGGGCGGTAAGTGTCAATCACATTGTAACAACGATTTATCACCTTGTGCATGCAATAATTCGCAACGAGTGGCAGTTATGCCTTTGATTCCATACAAGCTTACAGTTGTTGCTGCAAACTCCAAGTCAGGTGCGGATGCAAATGGAGTAGCGACCTCCTTAATTGCAGGATGCCCCTGTAAGCCCTGGATCGGCCAAGAAATATTCCGACAGGATAGGTGACCTAATATACGCACGGGCCAGAACTTCACGGTTGTCTTTGGACTCACCAGCTAAGGTGATGACTTTGAACTTTCCGTAACGCGCCAACTTCCACAATCTCCTGAGACAAACAATCATTCACGGATCCGACATCTAATCGATAACAATGGCGATGCAACTTTGACTAAACTCAAAAATTCGCGTCTTTCATACCTCATATTTCAACTCCGAGATTTAAAGCGAGGCGCCGGCCTTTGCCTAGAAATAGTTGGTATCGATCGGTACGAGGGACGGTTGGGACCTCTCAAGCCGCCCTGGGCCGCTGCCGGCGATAGATTATGAGGAAGAAGGACGCATTTCCCCGGAGTTTCCGCTGCTGTTGCTGCTGCCGCCGTTGTAAGGGTGCAAGTTAGCTAGGTAGGCCTCTTATTTCCTTTTCGCACACCTAAATGATTCTTGCTGCCGATTTCGATTTTGAGGTCGACTATAACGGGCTTGTCAGTGATGAACGAATTGGTAAAAGGTCGGACTGCTTTTGTGGGGCTTCCGGTTCTGATTTCTATACCCGCTTGGAATTAAGCACGTCTAGATAAGGCGCGTCTCAGCTTCCCTGATTTTCGGAATATGGCTTCTTATTATAATAAGGTTGCCACTGTCCGGGGGAACTGGTAAAACGAAAAGCAGTTCTGCACCCGCCGCTATTTGGAGCCCAAGCTCACAATACCGCTATAAGACTGGGCCAAAGGCTGCGGCGGACAGGGATATCGGGGATTGCAAGCGTGGTACGGATTTCGAAGCCGCTGTCTCTTGCAGGGTGATGATCATTAAAGAAACTGAAAAGATCTGAGACTGCCTAGCGACTGTGTTTCTTGCGTAAAGATTTAGCGATCCCCCGCACTTTTCCTCTTTTCTATACTGCGACGTCGCATTTAACTACTAACAACCCGACACTATAGGAAATCCGACATCAGCTACTGGCCAGAAAACGCGCTTTTCCTTTTAACAAATGTCGCGGATCTGTCAAACTTGCAAAATATCGCTGGATCCACATTCGCTTGTATTCAATTGTCTCAGTCAGAAACATTCCTATCGCCCAAAGTCGCCGTAGGTCCATTTATTTATCCAATTATGTCATGTTAGCTGTCCTTAACGCCTTCCACTTTCTTTCCTAGCTCACCTGTAATTTTAAAACAGAGTCACGGATTCTTTTCGTGTTTCTTGCACTAATTTCACTATAGACATTGGATATGCTGGTATTGTTTCAATTCTACAAGGCACATGCGGTACGATGACACGGTCTCAGCAGTTATTCGAAAAGATTCCGATCGCAACAAATTAGTCTCGTGGGACAAGGAATTTCTCATGGCTCCAGACCTGACGACGTCATCATCGCATGCCTCCTCTGTCCATGAGCCCAGGCTTGTATCATCCGTTACTCGGCCCGGCTCTTCGTCGAGTAATGGCGTTAATTCGACCGTCGGCCGGACGTGTCAGTATGGGGAGTGCCCGTCCATTACCCTGTCGGGGGGACAGTATTGCATGCGGCATAAGAAAAGTGAAAGCCCAGTGAGATCGACGGCTGCTTCTAAATCTACTCTGCATCGCCCGATGCACGATAATGCCCCGAAGCCTCACCAACAGTTCGCAGAACCACGCAAAATCAATGGTCATCCCCAGCAGACAATCATTGAGGGAAGGCCAGGCGACGCCATCACGGTTAATACGACTGCCCAACCGGTGCGACCCGCTAATAGCAAAAAGCAACTGCTAGGGAAAGTGGCAAGGAAAAGTACAGGGCCTGCGCGCTTCGACCCAAGACCTGCACATAACCCCGAGACTCAACGGACATTTCCACCGAAAATTATCCCCAGTCATGCTCCTAACGCCAATAGAGCTTTTCCCGACCCCCGACCGACGAAGAAGCCGCGGTTGTCACCCGTGAATGGCGAAGGCATCTTTGGTTTGAATCTTGCGTCGACTGAACTTCAGAAGACGAACGGTACAGATGGCGAAGAGTTCTCTCTTCGCCCAAAACTCTCCGCAGATTCCAAAGTGTCTACGGCTGGACAGCCTGACGTGGCCCGCAAAGGACCAAATCCTCAGAAACAAACTACCGAAGAAAAGCCATCAGGGCGGGGTGAGCGTCTAGCAAGCCAAAACACCAAAAACAATTATCATGCTGTAGAGAACGGAGACCGTGGCTCCAAGGCCGCAGAATTGCAACGTCCGCATGCACATGCACATGAAGACAAAGATGCCCGCAGATCTAAAGATTCGCCCGTTCGTTCGCAGCCAAGGAGGGACCGTATAGAGGTGCAACTTATGTCAAAGCAGACTAGCTCGCAGCATAATAAGGAGCAGTCTGTTTCAAAAGAGAAACAGGACCTCACCCAGCAGAAGTCAGACCTTCCACACGGACCGTCACATTATAGCCGAGGCCCTAGACCGCCTGAGTCCGACCTCGGGGTTAGAGAATCCCACGAACAGAAATCCGAGTCCTCCAGACCAAAGAATATTCCAGTAAAAGAGGTCCAAGGGCCGGCGAATAATATACGCCGTAGCTCTCTGCATTCGAGACCGCAGCATGCCACTTTCGGTCCAGCAACACTTTCTTATGGAACTCCTTTTCATACCACCTGGCATTCGGAAGGGGACGGCTTTCACACGGAATCACGATTTGCAATATTACCATCACCAACCTCACAAGACAGCCGGAGGGAGGCGTCGATAGAAAGGCCGAATTCGCCACAAGTCGTAAATGGTTCGACAAATTCAGAAGCTCCGCTGGTATCTAATCCTCGACAGAAACCACTAAGCTCGTCCGGATTGTCTGAGAGTGCTAAAGGTGAAGGTGCTAAGGGCTCTGCTGAATGCCACTTAAGTAGCCAGGATACGCCGGTACGTTTGGGCCCACCTGAAGTTCCAAAAGATAACGGGTTTGTCGCTTTGAATGCAACGACTATAGCGGAGGAGAGCCGAAAGCGTGGTGAGAAGATCCTAAACCCGGAGGAACGACGGAGGATACTGGTCGAGCAGCACGATCCTGAGAAGTTCGATTCGTACATATACGGTAAAGCAAATGAGCCGTTCAGGCCCGGCTCCGTCCTCTTCAACGTACCTTGGTACGAACAGCCAGCGCGGCCCGTGCGACCCGCTACGAGTTTCGGGTATTTGGATCCTAGGGTACACTGGACGGAGCCGAAGCCGCCGCAGTGGTACGAGCGCAAAAGGAAAGAAGTCTCGGAGCGCGGAGGTAGGAAGGTAAATTTCGGCCTGGGAGCGGCGAGCGCGGCGCGGCGCAAGCTCGAGGACCGAAGAGCAAACCGCTGGGTCAGGCTGCCGGAACGAGTGGAGAACAACCCGAAGTGGCTCGCGGCGTTGGACGAGATGGACGAGATGGCGCAGGCAAACCGCCTGCGAAGTCTGGGTCTTCTTGGATCTGAAACCAACAGCGGCCGAAATAACCACAAAACCAAGCCCAAGCGTGGACGCAAGCGCGAGAAGCGCCCGGAAGAAGAGGAACACGAGACGGTGGAAGCCCCCCCAGCCCCCCGAGCGGAGGAACAGCAACAAGAAGAAGAAGAGGAAGAGAGAAGACAGGCAGGCGCAGAGGCAGAGGAAGAAGAACAGGAGAGTCCCGCGAAGGCGCGACACCAGCGGAGTCGGAGGAGGAGGAGGAAGGGCAAGGCGAGGGCCACGGTCATCATCGATGATGAGGACGACTGGGCCGGCGGCGACGGCGATGACGAGTACATGGAGGTGGACTCGGACTGACGAAGCGGACCAGTCGCATGCACGTCTCGCGTCTGACGTGCGTGGTTCGGTGGGAGCTCGGTTTCTGGGCTGTGGGATGTGCCCGTCCGGTCAAAAGGCATAACTGGCGTTAGCAGATACGCTGAAGCCCGTCTCGAGAGCTTGGTCAAAATAGATAGACGAGAAAGAAGAAAGACAGGTTATGGGTGCGTCGATCAGGAGGCATGGGCGCCTGGGAAAAGGAGGGAGAAAATATAGTTGTCACCGATACGGCGTAAAAGCGCCTATCCGTTCGTGGGGACTGGGAACGGCGTAGGGCACTAAGCAGGTGCAAGGGCCACCCAGAGTAACACGAGCTATGGCCACGGGAACAGGCAGCTGAGCGCGAAGGGAAGACGAGGCGTTTTGGGGGTATATAGATGTGAATAATAAAGACTTTATGCCTAACTTTGCCTTTCTCTGCCATTTTCTATTTAGAAAGATGCATATGTCGTTATTCGTCTTTTATATCCTTTCGTCTAAGTCTAGACGACATGACATACTTAACCCACGTTTTATTTAAAACCGCTAACCCAATTTTGTCTTCCGTACGGTCCAGGGTAAGCCTCCTTGGGTAACGAGATCTAAACACAAATCACCGGCCCTGCTGCTGCGCCAAAAGGTTCAGCGCGCTACCCGCGAGTATGAAACCAGCCTGATCCTCACTGACGGCGTGGCGGGTCTTGATAAGGAACTCGTCTCCAGATCCAGATCCAGATCCGGGTCCATGCTTACGGACCTTCAGGGCGACTTCGCCGCGACCGCCGTTCCGCAGCATGTCGAGCAGCCCCACGGTCTCGACCTCGTCGCAGGCGGCGATGCGGTCGTAGTCGGCCTCGTCGGCGAAGGTGAGGGGCACGACCCCCTGCTTCTTGAGGTTCGTCTCATGGATGCGGGCAAAGCTCTTGGCGAGTACGAGGCGGGCGCCGAGATAGCGCGGCTGCAGGGCGGCGTGCTCGCGCGCCGAGCCCTCGCCGTAGTTGTGCTCGGCGACGACGAGCCAAGGCTGCCCGCGCTCCCGCCACGCGCGCGCGAGGTCGGGGATAGTATGAGGGGAACCGTCGACGTCGCGCGCCGAGTTGACCTCGCCCGTCTCGGCGTTGACCGCCGTGTTCAGCGTGTTGGCGCTGATGTTGGGCAGGTGGCCCTTGTACTTGAGCCACGGCCCCGCCGCCGAGATGGTGTCGGTCGTGCACTTGCCCGTCACCTTGACGAGCACGCGGAGCCCCGAAAGCTCCGACGCCGGGAACGCGTCGAAGGGCTCCAGCAGCGCGAGGCGTTCCGAGGACGGCGAGATGGCCACCTCGACCGACGGATCGGGCGCCTGCGCGTGGGCCCGGAATTCCGGTCGCGCCGACTCGAAGGGCTGCGGCGGGATCTCGAGACCGGAGGGCGGCGTGAAGCGGAACTCCTTGCCGGATGGGGTGGTCAAGGAGTCGGTCATGGGGTTGAAGGTCGTGTTTCCGGCGAACGACATGGCGGTGACTATCTCGGGGGACGCGAGGAAGTTCATAGTGCCCGGGTTGCCGTCGTTGCGGCCCTTGAAGTTGCGGTTGAAGGAGGTCAGGATGGCGTTCGGCGTGCCCTTCTGCACGTCGTCGTTGCGCTTCCACTGTCCAATGCAGGGACCGCAGGCGTTGGAGAGGATGGTGCTTCCGGCCTCTTTAAAAGTCTCCAGCGGCCCGTCTCTCCGTAACGTCTCCCTGATCTGGTCACTGCCTGGCGTAACGTAGAAGTCGGAGGCAGGCTTTAGCCCGGCTTCCATCGCTTCGCGGACCATACCCTCTACCCGGGTCATGTCCTCGTACGAACTGTTCGTGCAGCTGCCGATCAGGCCGGCCGACAACTTCTCGGGCCAGCTCTGCTGCTTAACTGTTTCTTTAAACTGAGATAAAGGTGTGGATAAATCAGGAGTAAATGGACCGTTAATATGAGGCTCGAGCGTAGAGAGGTCGATGGTGATGACCTCATCGTAGTGAGCACCCTTGTCGGCTCTCAGCTGAATAATATCCGAGAATTTCTCGGCTTCTGCCGCGACGTCGCGTCTATGCGTTGCTTCGAGGTATCGGACGTGCGCTGAATTAAAGGGGAAGAGAGACGTCGTAGCACCGACCTCGGCCCTGCAAGAAGGTTTAGCTTTAATCAAGCCGGTTACTGGCCAAATGGTATAATAACCGAGAACCCCGTAACTCACCCCATATTACAGATTGTTGCCATACCCGTGCAGCTCAGGGTATCGACGCCGGATCCGAAATACTCGATGATAAAGCCTGTACCACCGCGGACCGTGAGCTGTCCAGCGAGATTCAGAATGACATCCTTCGGTGATGCCCAGCCGTTAAGCTTCCCGGTCAGCTCTACGCCCAGGACACGAGGTGCCTTCAGTTCCCAAGGCGCGCCGACGAGGGCCTCGACAGCATCGGCACCGCCAACGCCGATAGCGATAGTAGACAAACCGCCGGCATTCGGCGTGTGACTGTCGGTACCTAGCATCATCAGACCGGGGGCGGCATAGTTCTCCAAGACGCTCTGGTGGATAATGCCGGCGCCCGGAGGCCAGAACTCGATACCGTATTTCTTAGCCGCAGACTCGAGGAAGTCGAATACTTCCTGGTTGGTCTTGATACCCGTTTCCAGATCTTCCTTAGCGCCCCGCTCGCCAACAATCAGGTGATCACAGTGTATGCTCGCGGGGATCGCCGTCGACGGTAGATTGCAGGTCATAAACTGCAGCAGGGCCATCTGCGCAGAGGCATCCTGCATGGCCACGCGGTCGGGCTTCAGCTTGAGGTTGGCGGTGCCCCGGACGTCGCGTCCACCGTTGGTGTTGGTCAACAGCGACTCCTCGGCGTTGTCTAGATGGCTATAGAGGATCTTCTCGGCCAGGGTGAGGGCCCTGCCCTTTCCCAGTACCTCCTTGACCTTCTCATAGTTCTTGGTGAGCTTGAGATAAGGGGGGATACGCGGGTTCGAATTGTCGAGCGTCGGTGTCGCAAAAGATCGGGTTTGCGAAATGTCTCCCCGTTGCCAGCTTCGGGAGACTAGGCCCTGTAAGGGAAGAAAATTAGTCGCTTATAGAATAGGGAGATAGGTAAAAGGAGAAAAGGGGGGGACATTTTCTTTGGGAAAGACTTACCCGAAGTCCAGTGCCTTGACGGCAAGCGCGCCCAATTGCCGTCATGCTTCCCCAAATGGCATTGGAAATTGGCTTCGTAGATGAGCCCGCTTCTGAGAAGTCGGATCTCGAAAAAAGTCTCGATATTTTTGGATGACAATTTCATGTGCTTGATTGGCGGGTCTCGTTTTAGTGAGCTGCGATGCCGGAGACTCGATGCGTCAAGGGTTCCGGCATGTCCTGGGCACTTTTATATGTAATAACCGAAAATATAGAAACTAAATAACGAAAACCCGGTCAGATAATGAAACATACATGTTTAGCGCCTGCGTGGGCAGAGGCAAATCTGGGGAAGAAGCGCTAAGGCAAAACGGGCTAAATGCATATCAATCTAAGCCAAAGCTTGCCAAGGGGGTGTTTACTTCCCTTATTTCTCGCTATAATTTACGTATGCGGTTACGAGAGTTCATGCTAGGCTTCTTTGTCTACCCGGGCGGAACAGGTGCATTTGAGGAAATGAACCATCCGAGTGTTCCTGCACTATGAATAAGGAACGTTTTATTACAAGTATATTAAGTCATTACAACCCTTATTGACGAAGTTCAAAGGCTTTTCCGACTTGCGTTTATTCACCATCCTTCTCGTCCACGTAGCAAGGATCGAAAATGAACAAAGGTAAGTCCAGCGGCGGGGTGGAGATGGAGGGTTACGTTGCCTGGATTCTAGAAGGAAAGCCATTCACAAACCCTCCCATATGTCCCTGGCCGGCGACGGCCCGCCCTCTCGTTATTCCACAGGAGACGATTGCGCAGAGAGGAGTCGTCGAGGCTGTACATGTTTGCATTGCCAGTCTGATTAACAACTTGCTGACACCATCCAAGCAAACAGGCGTCGTGCCTGGCAACCTAAAGACAGCCGACCTTAACAGTGCGCGCTATTCTCATTTAAGAAGCTACCGCAGCTGGACAGTCAAAGCGGACCCCACACTGGACCGCAGACAGGGGGACTATGCTTGGCGGGACCCCATACCCAAGGGGCTCGTAGACTCCTTCACCGGCGGCGACCGTGGCTGGTGTGGTTTCGAGGTGTGCTCGCCCGCCCTGTGGGCTACGGATAAGGGCATAAGTGAGATACGCCAGGTATGCCGGATTCTTACCGAGAATCTCTGGGTCCTTACTCCTGATAACACAAGCCTGCACGTTCATTACGGTAACGGACCCGATTGGATGCCCGTTGAATCTGTGCGCCGCATAGCCGGGTTGCTGTATGCTGCAGATCCGATACTGGTCCAGCTACAACCCCACCATCGACGGAACAACATATGGTGCCCAAGCACTTCGCTATATTCGGCTCTAGCCACAGGCCTGTCGGCGGAGACGGCAGAGGAAAGGCTTGGTATGGCCCTAGATGCTCCGCTCCCTCTCGTAGAGGCAGAGGATGTTCCCTGCTGGTGGTTTGTCACTTCCTTGTTCGGGGAATTCTTCGATCGTTGGGTTGCCGGTGGACGGGACAAGGATAAGGCAGATCCAGACACTCGGGGTTTTGGTCGTCGGGGCGCATTGGGGACATATGCAGACAATGGTACCAATTTCGTGTCACCGGATCCCGAATTAGAGGTGCCTTCCTCACCCTTGGCCATCCCCGAGGCGGTCCGCGAGCTCCTCAAGTGCCGCCACCCCCAGGTTGTGGCGGAACTCATGTCCACGGGGAACCGCAGGCCGGCGTACAGCTTCAGCGCCTACCGGGACGGCCGCTACGGGATCGTGGGCAACAAGCGGACGGTCGAGTTCCGGCAGGCGACGGGCACGTTCGACGCGGACGAGGTGTGCGCGTGGGCCCGGGTCTGCTTCCGCCTGTGCGAGTGGGCGGTCGCCGCCGAGCTGCCCGAGTACTGGAAGCTCGTCCTCGACTGCGCGAGCGCCAAGGCCGACGGCGCCTGGTACGACGTCTTCGATCTCATACTCGCCGACCTGGGACTTCTGGCTGAGGCCCGCGTCCTGAAGCGGATTGCGTATAAGCGCCAGGGACTGGAGCCCCAAAAGTAAGCTTGAGTAGCTGAAAGGCAGCTTGAACGTGGGGTAAGAGACAAGTAGGTAAAGGTAAGGTGCATATAGTATCCGTACGTAATTTAAAAAGCCCGCGATTGAATCCATACTCTAGACCAGGTAAGTTCCGTTCCCCACGAACTATCAGAAACAGTTAAGGAGAATGCTATAGGTCAGCTAAGTCGAAAGACCTAGCCGAAGCTGATGAGGACCTCCAACTGAGATTACTTGGCCGATTTAACGACTAGCTGTGGGATTTAGACGCAGCAGAATAGCAAACCCAGATTTCCTCAGCCAGGAAACCATCCGAGATGATAGAGCAAAATAATTTCCCATGAGTGGGACTGAAGAGTTGTCTGGTTGTGGCAGTTCTATCAATGCTGAAACGTAAATGCGAAACAGTTTGACGCCTCACAGCTGCAATCCTTGTATATCTGGTCGATATATGTTTTGCCACCCTCCCTAGCTGCTCATCTTCCCGAGGTTCCAATCCGAAAGTCTCTTCGAAAACTAACTAAATGCTTATATTCCTGAGTTACTATGGTGCTATGGTGAATGAGACAGAGGCCTCAGAAACAGGACTGCTATTTAAGTATAGCATATGAATGCCAGACCGAACATCAATACACCTGGGCTTTAGTCCAAAGTTGCCGGTCGACCTGAGTGACAGACCGTCATCGAGCTTCTTCAATGTCATCTCGCGGATCCCAAAGCTACCGTTGGATTCTAACGAATATGCCAAGTAGAAGTCACCGATTGTGGAAACTTATGAGGAGTTGGAAAATATGGCTGCAGCGTTAATCAAAAGGTATCCAAGTTAGGGTATTGACTAGTTCTTTATCCTAGGGCCCCTTTCTTTTCACTTTCCTTGGCACCTCACTATCGGGAAAGCAGGAGCAACCCCCTCCTCCGTTGGGGTGAGTAAAATGGCTGCAGCTTATATGGTATTTGAGTTTCAGGTCTCTACAAGATTGAGGGAATTTCTCGGTATTTTTCATTCCCTCTTTGAGAGGTCGTCTAAGCCCAAATTGGCATTGAAACTATACCGGCTGTCATTCCTCCCTGGTGTCAACCAACAGTTGTGACGCATAACCATCCGGGTATCGTCCACCTGCAACCTCCGCCGATTCAACAAAACTCCTGATCTCGGCTACCTCGGCGTCCGTGAGTCGAACCTGGAGAGCGCCCCAGTTCTCCTCGAGATACTTGATCCTCTTGGTGCCGGGGATGGGGATGACGTCATCGCCCTGTCTCAGCAGCCAGGCGATCGCTAGCTGGGCCGGCGTGCATCCCTTCTTCTCGGCCAGCGCCTTGAATTGGCCGGCCAGTTTCAGGTTGGCGTCGAGGTTCTCGCCGGAGAACCGGGGGAATCTGGTGCGCCAGTCGCCCTCGCCCGAAACCGACTCCTTGGAGCTGAGGGCCCCCGTCAGCAGTCCCCGTCCCAGTGGCGAGTAGGCGACCAGGGCGACACCGAGCCCGCGGCAGGTCGCCAGGAGGTTGGTGCCCTCCGGGCCCTCGATGAACCGCTCAAAGGCCGAATATTCGATCTGGACAGCGTCGACCTGAGCAACCTTGCATGCACGACGCAGCGTGTTTGAACTGATTTCCGACAGGCCGATGGCCCTGATCTTCCCCTCACTTGGATGCGACACGTTAGACAAAGTGGCCTTGCTTCGCTCGCCCACCAAAATGATGGACTACTTACGCCTTTAGTTCGGCCATGGCTCGCATGGTCTCCTCAATCGGGGTATTGGGGTTGACGCGGTGCACGTAGTAGAGATCGATGTGGTCGACCCCGAGCGTCTTCAGGCTCAAAGCGCAAGCTTCCTTGCAATACGCCCCCGAGCTGTCAGGCTCGGTCTTCTTATTCTTGGGCGTAGGAGCACCGAACTTCGTCGCGAGGAAGATCTGGTCTCTCTTCCCGGTTCGCTTGAACCATTTCCCCAGGAGCTCCTCATTATCACCATAAAAGCTTGCAAGGTGCACACACATCAGCGACGTAACTTCGGAGAGGCCGGAGAAAGGTTGGGGGAGTGTAGGTTATTGCTTACTCGGAGGTGTCCCAATTGGTGGCGCCTAGTTCCACAGCACGGTCGAGCACTGCAAATCGCTCCTCGTCGCTCGGCGCTTTTCCGTAGATGATGGACATACCCATGAGACCGAGGCCTAACGCTGGGACAAGTGGTCCATTCTTGCCCAACCGACGCAAAGGCACGTTGTTGTTCGACATGGTGAAGATGTTCTGGTTGAGTTTCGCGTCTAATGATAGTGGGTGACGATATGGGTCCTAAGGTGATTGTGTTTTGTAGGATATTACAGAGAAATGTTATGACAAAGACAGTCGGAACAATAACCCTTTATATTCAGTTCTCCCCCCTTGGCTGGGCAGTGCTCCCACGGAATAATAGTATGTTTGTGAGGTTACCCCGGTGGAGATAGGGCCAGAGTATGGCTTCTTAACCCCGAATTAATGGCTTATTAGTGGTGCTACGAGGCCACCGTAACCAAGGTTGTGGGGAGTCTAGAGCGATGCATGTACCGATGCACACCCCCCCTCCCCCTCCATTTGCACACCCCCCAACTGTTCCACCGCTAATGACACATTCTCTTTTATAACGATAATAACTTACTCAATTATTATTAAAATTGTTTTGAATTTGCAATAATAGATTATAATATGAGTATCGACTAATTCAAGCTAAACCATATATTTACAATATCAAATTCATAAATTTAAGAAAAAATAACAAGTAGTATAACTAACGTTATATACAAGCATCCCAGATGTACAAGAACCCTGGTAAATTTTTTAATATATTTTAACCACCCAAAATTAATTATCTATTTCTTAATACAAACAATATAGAACGGTTTAAAAAAGAAGCGAAAATTAACGTAACAGTTTAAATTGAACAACATTAACTTAACTATAAAAATTTAAGAATAAAATTTAATAGAAAATTTGTCTTTCTCTTTTAATATAAGTAATTATTGAAAAGCTGTTTTTGTATAAATTGTTAGTAAATTGCGTTATAAAATAACGTTTTATTCTCTGGGTCCTGTTACGAGTGTGCTTTCTTTTAGATAAAGGGTGGGGTTTGCATGGATACACATAACCGCTCTAACATCGGTGATAACTCAAATCTCTATCCCGGTAAGGCACAAGTCTCAACTTAACTTTTATAACTGATGCCCCAGAAATCAATACCGGATGCGGGGTCCTAGCCCAAAATTAATGCATGATTACCCAATTCTGCACCTCGACTGACATGGCTGAGAATTCCTTACTTCGGCCATAAGCTTTGACATTTCCTACGCCGTCCGACGAAATGAACTGGCACATGACAAGGAGCTCCGGGCACCAACGTCCCAACAACGGTCGCAGCATCCTCCTCTTGACCCTAGGTCCCGTTAAGCCAGCCCCCCCACCCCAAACACCATCTCCCGGACTTACGTCCTTCACTTCTCTTCGCTCCGTTATATTCGCCGTGCCGGGGAACCTGGCAAACGCCGGTATCACGTAATTAAAGCCGTGTCATGACTTTTAGCGATTGATTAACAGGAGTGATCGGCCTCCTCACCATCTAAGCAAGGGCTCGCAGGACAGGCAGGACTTACCTACCTGGTAAGACTTATGCAGTGGTCGATAGGGGACTTGGGCCCCAGTATCAGCTGATTTTCGCTCGTACTCGCCTTAAGTCCATCAAATTATTCAAATCCCGGTGAAGGTTTTGCTAAAGCCAGGTGCGTTGATGGCTTCGTACTTCATTCGCGAGAGCCGGGTCAAAGAGGCCTATTAATTAGGGCTCTACAAGACTACGGCAATTAGGGGGGGGGGGGGGG
>QJNY01000597.1:0-46124 GCA_004155945.1 Monosporascus sp. mg162 | reverse complement strand
TTATACGATTAGAACAGACGTTTCCCAGAAAGATGAATACTTGTTATATAGGATGAACAAGTTCTTTTAGCCAGCAGAAAGGTTGTGGCAAAGAATGGCTGCTAACAGCTGCTGAAGTTGGGCGGTTGCGGGCGCGTTGGCAGAAAGAAATAGCAATATGGCGTCCGCAACAAGCCTTAACATAATACGTGCGCTTGGAAAGAAGCTCTAGATCCAGTTACCAAAGAAGTATTCGATTGATTTGATTTGATTAGAGGTGTTGTGGTTGAGTTATTTAGGTGCGTTGCTGGGAAGTGCCAAAAAGTGTTTCGCTCATATGTATGTTTCGCTTATATGTGTGGGACGTTAATACAAAAATTCCAAAAAAATGTTACAAAACATATTTTAAATTTTCCTAACGTTAATCGGATAATATTTAATCTAATTATTATTAAACGGTATTATTTAAAATTTACTTTTTTTGTTAAGCTTAAATATTATAACGTTTAAATTAGCAGTAAAGATATTAATTAGCAAATTAAAAAAGGTACGATTAAATAATTAACGACGCAGCAATAATTAAAATAAAATTATGCGAACGGATAATAAAAGGAAAAAGTTATATATTTTTCAAATTTAAAAAAAAGAGAAAATATACTTAAAATAATTATTATAAATAGATATCTACCTTATGCCTAAATATATTTCGTTTAAAGTAATATCTTAAAACCTAAATAATTTAAAAATTAATAACATTAATTAATTTAAAATAAGCTTTAGCAAATTTTTTAAAAGCCCGTCAAAGTTTTTTAAAATTGTTACTTAAATCCATTTATAATACGGATTACTGTTAATATCGAATTTCCTTAACTTTACGAAAGGTTAAAATCTTACTTTACATACGACCGCCTAATATAGATCAACAAAAAACCTTTACGATAGTAAACTTAATAAGCTTAAACTTTAAAATATTAACTATCCGATTAAATCTTTAAAACTAACTAAGGATATAATTATTTAAATAAATTTAAAAATCGTTATTAACTTACTGCAAAAACGAAATATTATATTAACCTAAAACTTAAAATTATTTATAAGATTAAAAGTACTTATACCGAACGTTATATCCCTTAAATTTACTAATTAATCTGATTACGATTTTTCTGCTAACATTATAAATAAACTTTCGTTTTTTATAATTTTTCCGGATTTATCGGCCTTCCCGGACCTTCGCTTTTCAAAAATTAAAATTACCGACTAACTTAAAAAAGTTAACAAATGATTTACGAAATATAAGTTTAAAAAATTTAATATAATCGCCGAATTACCTTATTAAATTAATAACTTTTTTATAAAAAACCGGGTTAAAGCTGTATTTAATAATATAACCTAATAAAACGAAATGTCCAAACGTATCCTGAAAACTTTTAAGCTGCAAAACTTAAAGCAAATTCGAACCGCTAAAAATCGATTAAAAACTTTAATGAAACAAATTTAACGCGGTATTTTTATTTATGTTTATAAGTATTATTTAAAATATGCTGCTAAGGTAAAAAATACCCTAGAAAAAGTTAAGTAAAAAGGCAAAATAATTATTAAGGACGAATATACTAAAAGCTTACTGAAACAGTTATCCGTTAATTATTTCGAAAGAATTTTTAACAATTCGTCCATAAAATTAAAAAACCTGTACGTAACCAGTTATAACAATATTTCGACATTAATTAAAGATTAGGCCTTAAATAAAGCAGGACTCCTTAAATATAAAGGACGTAAACGATAATAAAAAAATATCCGTTTCGATATTAATTAAGAAAAAAAAAGCGATCTAACCCGATTTAATAACCTAAATAACAACAATTAAAAAATCCGCAACCGCGATTAAAACTATTTAACCGTATTAATTAGGTATTAAAGATTATAAGTATGCTATAAAACCTAAAAATCGTATAAGCCCGACAGATCCAAAACTTAAAAGCTTTTAAAGAAAAAATGCTTAACCGAAAAACAGCCCGGATATTATAATATTACGTTCCGTTAGGATAAAAAGTACCTTAGGTATATAACTATAGTATTAACTTATCGATTAATGCAATTAATTTTCAGCCGGATAATTATATTCGATTAAACCTTTACCGTAAACGAAATAAATACCGAAGCCGAAAAGGTTACCGTAAAAGTTATTAAGGTTAAAGTAAACGCTTTAATAATCTTAATTAAGGTACCTATTAGTTCTGCTTAAAGCCAGGATATATTATACAAAAATGCCGTTTGTTTTTTAATATGGAAATTACAGAATTAATTTTACTTACCGACGATAGATACATTATTTTCCTTAGATCCCCGGAAAACAAAGTAACGTTAAGCATAATTTAATTCCTTCAAATCCTTAAAAACTAAGTAATCGAATAACAAATCCCAATTTGGAAAAAAATCTTAAAATAAATCCATAATTCGCCAGCTTTCCTTGCCCGATTTAAGGAAAAAATGCGGTATTTTAATCGGCGAAACGATATTTTTCGAGGCGTACATAATTAATTAACCAACCTTAACCCGGATACCAATAATCCAGCTAAACCTTAAAAGTATATTACGATTTTAAAGCCGAATTAATAAAAGGCTGATATTAATTAAAATAGGGTAACCGAAATTAATATAACCTATTTCGTCGACTATAACGGAAAGCCATTTTATAAAAAGGTACCGTTACGTAAATAGATATAAAGTAACCTTATCGAAAGCAAAGGTACCCGGTATTTAAAGGAAATTAAAGCCCTGGAAATCGACGACTTTGATTAACCGATTGTGCTTATTAACGTTATAATGGCCAAACATTTTAAGGATAAAGAAAAAAATTTTAAAGGCGTAAAAAAAACCCCCCCGAACACGAAATTAATAACGACGAATTAATATACGAAAAACCATCGTTATATAATATGGAAGTCGGCGTTCAGACAAATAATACCCCTTACACGAAAGTTAATACCTTTCAGGTAAAGGATAAAACCCAAACGGATAATATCTTTACTTATAAAAGCTTAATCGATAAATATATAATTAAATTCTGGGAAAAGAAAATCCGGGAAAATTCCAAAAGAAAGTTTAAAATTATTTGGTCCGAATTAATCGAAATCTGCCCAGATTTCGAAAAGGCTTTCAAGAATTTTATAGCCGCCAAGATTCTGGAAATACTTAATCGCAAAAATAAGGAAACGATTAAGATAACCAAAACCGAAATGCGAAGATTAAAAGTTCCAGAAGCAAAAAAACCCGTTAAGATCTTTACCATAAATATCGGTTACAAAGCAGAAAGCTAAAAGGAAGCCAAAGTTTTGTCGATCTAGTAATATAATCCAGCTAAATACATTACCCCTTTGTTCAAACTGGCAATCAAAGTAGGCTACGGAGGTGGCGAAGACCTAATTAGTGGAGTTATCGACATTGGAGCCGAATCGAACGTTATAATCGCGTTATACGTTAAGCAACATGGACTAGCTATGCGACAAATCCGCGTATCGTTCTTAGGCTTTAATTCTCAAAAAAGAACTCCATTCGAAAATATAATCGAGGCTCCCGTTTAGTTAGTTAGCCGATTAATTACCATTCCATTATTTGTCGTCAATAATTATTACGTTACGTAACCATTAATTTTAGAACTTAACTTTATGGCCAAATCGAAAATAACGCTTAATATAGACCCGGACGTAATAGAAAAAACCCTAAAGTTTGGCCCGTCGAAAATCATTATCCCTTTAGTTTTTATAAAACGAGTTACGCGCAATATTCGTACTAACAAAAAGCTTAAAAAAAGCAACCGGTAAAATAATAAGCTGTTTTATTAACGAAAATAAGCTTACGAACGAAAAGATAAATAAGCAAACTACAAGCCCTTATATCTTTTCGGCTAATAATACCTACGTTAATCAAAACGCGAAAATTATTTAGGAAGCCATTAATAATAAGCTGAAACCCGGAAATAAGATCTTAGGCTAATTTAGCGACGAAAAACTAACGCATGCTTTATATAAAATATTATAAAACAAGATATAACGGAAAATCAACAATAATCGGACCGTTTAAATTAATACGATATACAAACCTAAGTAAAAGAAAATAATCCCTGTCGACGATGCACCCTTTAATAAATCAGTACCCCCTGGAAACCCGAATTAAAAGGCTAAAAAATTCGAAAAAGTTTAGCAAATTATTAATCAAAATAAAAAAAAACCTAACAAACCTGGCATACCTTTAGCTGCTTTGTTCTCTAAATTTATTATTATACCCCGAGGAACCTAACTTACTAAGGATCGCATCGACGAAATTCTTAATCAGTTAAGAAACAAATTCACCCGTACAAAAAAAGCCTTTTTTAAGGAAATGCTTTTTTGCAGAAAAATTGCTTTAACCTAAAATTAGAAAAAGTATGGCAAAATCAAATCAAGTATCGCATCAGATTATAAAATTCGAACGATCCCTTACAAAGCATAGCAAGTTAAGGGCATAACAATGCCGGCGAATATCAAGGATAAGCTAATCGAAATATTGCGAATATATATCTAACGAAATATCCTCGAACAGTTTTATGCTGCATACAAAAATGCTTAGTTCCTAATCGAAAAAAAGAATAGTAAACTTTGACTAATTAATTCTACGACCAAACTAAATGCTGTTACTTTGCGAAATGCTTTTATACCGGATAACTGCAACAAATTTTCCGCGGATTTTGCTATATGCTCCTTAATTACCTTGGTAAACTTTTTTTTAGGCTACGATTAAGTTACTTTAATTCCAGCTAATAAAGATTTTACCACTTTCGCGATATTATTAAAACTTTTAAGGTATACTATTATGCTTTAAAGGTTTACCAACTTTATAACTTATTTTTACCGTATAATTAAAAGGATTTTAAATGATTTAATGCCCGATATAACCCGGCTATTCGTCGATGACGTTAAGGTTAAAGGCTTAAAAACAAGATATAACGACGAAGAAATTTTTCCAGGAATTCGGCGATTCGTTTATAAGCATATCGTTAACATAAACAAAACCCTTTTTAATTATAAGCTTATTAATACGACAATTAATATAAAAAAGTTTTAATAATAT
This sequence comes from Monosporascus sp. mg162, assembly GCA_004155945.1. NCBI lineage: Eukaryota > Fungi > Ascomycota > Sordariomycetes > Xylariales > Monosporascus > Monosporascus sp. mg162. Next base: position 41,039 of record QJNY01000597.1, on the reverse strand, counting down.
TAAAAAATAAATGTTATAATCGGATTTATCTACGGAACGAATAAGCGGCAACCAAATACAGCTAAGGTAAAAAAAACCCTAAAGACCTAACTATATAAAAACGTTCCGGAAATTAAAACTTTCTTAAGTATTATCGTTTATTATCGAATATTTATTACGTACTTCGCTATTAAAACAAAACTTTTTATCCGCTTATTCCGAAAAAATTAACCTTTTATTTAAGGTTTCGATTAGGATTAAGTAATGGAAAATGTTAAAAAAGCGATTATTATTATTTCGATTTTAATTATTTCAAATTATAACCTTAATGCCGGAAAGATTATTATAAAAATAAACGCAAATAAAAAAGGTTTTAAAAGTATTTTCGGTTAATTAATTAATAAAATAAAATATCTTACGCGTTTTAAAAATAATACTTAAAAAGGTGCTAAATTAAATTATAACGTTAACAAACTGGAATATCGAATTATTTTTAAAATCCTAAGGAAATTCGGGAATTATATTTATAAAATCCGATTCGTACTGAAAATTAACGTTAAAATGTTAGTAGCCCAAATTAATAATTCCTTAAGCTTTTTACCTAATATTATAATTATTCGTTAAGTCGTTTAAATAAAAATATTCGATTTCGAAATTAAATATATTCCCGGCAAAAAAAATACAGCAACGGACGGTTTATTCCGAAAGTTACTTAGGGCCTTTAATGCGTTAAACGATTAATGGAAAAGAAAAATCGATAACTTTATTAATATCCAACTTAATATTATTCGGCTTAATTTTATTTTAATTAATATAACCTTATATTTACTGATACGGATCGGCGATAAGGACTTTTTATTAGAAATTAGTTTAAGAAGTTATAAAAGTACGTTAAGTTCTTAATAATATTAAATCTTCTTAATCGGTTTAATAATATTTTAAAAAGAAAAAGAAATATTTTTAAATCCGAAACGTTAAATTATTTCGTTTAAGACGGTATTTTTTGGCGTAAGGTAAATAATAGGTACGGCAGCCGGCAAATGGTTAATACCGAACAAAAGCGATTTGCGGTAATTAAGTAATATTATAAAAATTATAATTATAAAAAACGAAATTCGACTTATCGTCGTATAGCAACTTTGTATTATTAGCGTAGCATATTTAACTATGTTCGGAAAGTAATATTTACGTATGTTAAATGTTAAAAAGTAACCGATCGACGTTTCGAAAAAAATTATAGATTTTCGCAACCGATTAATATAACTGTTATTTAGGTAATCGATATTTAGTTTATGCTTAATAACGATAGTTGCAAAGTTATAATTAAAGTTAAGTACGAATTATTCGATTATTTAAAAGTTAAAACCTTATAATTAGTTACGTTAATAATAATTAAAAAGTTTTTAAATAAGTACGTTTTTTATTAATATAATATTCCGATTAAAATTAAAATTAACGAAAGTTTAAAGAATAAAAGCGAAATTATTAAAGCTTATAACGTATTAAGGATTAAGAGGAAAGTTAATGCCGCGTATGCAGCCTGGCGACAAGGCTTGGTGGAAAAAGAATACGTTTCGATCGTTAAAGTCTTAATAAAAGCGACGAATAGGACTGGCAAAAAATGGGTTAAGCTTTTGCCTAAGATGGTCTTCGCCGATAATACCATTATAAAAAGTTATGGCCTTAGCTTTTATGAACTGCTGTATAAATAAAAAGCGCTTTTACTGATCGAAATAGTCCTGCCGATATAGAGAATTATAACGTAGGACTTAGATATGTCGAAAGAAAATTTGATTACGTAAAGAATTCGGTTCTTAAAAAGAAAAGCTGAAAATGTAGCCAAGATTACCAAAATGATCGTTAAGTAACGCCGTAAAGTAGTTAAACTGGCGAATAAAAGGGATAAAAACAAGATAAAAAATAAACCTTTGGAAGTAAACGATTTGGTATTATTATATAATACGTTACGATATATAAATATATTTAGAAATATAAAGCTAAAATATCGTTAAATTAGCCCGTATTTAATTAATAATATTATTAATTTGAGAACTTACTATTTGAAAAAAATTAATAAAACGAAGTTATAAGGTATTCTTTTTGCTAATAAATTAAAGCAATTTGTAAAAAATAAAAAAGAATATTAGGAACCGATTAACTTATAAAAAAACGATTAAACGAAACTATTTGCTAATCAACCCGATAATATAATATTTAATACTTTGGATGTTACGAATGTTAAGTTATTTAAAAACTGGCAACTTAAAGCTTTAAAACCTGTAAAAACAAATATTAAAATATAAATATTAAATGGCCGACTTAAAGGTTATGCAATTGTAAACGATAATAATACGACAAAAACGATACGATTAAAAAAAGGAAAAAATTAACGCGATTAATTACAAAAAATTAAAGTATAATAATTTTTATAAATTCCTTTAAATTTTTTTCCCGTTCCGTTTATTAATACCTTATACGATAATTATTATACTTTACTTATAATTAATACGTCCCATTATATTCGCCCGGAACCGGGGATTAATAATATATTTTTCCATTTTATTTCGAAGTTAATCCTTATCGTATATTTTAATAATAGAATAAATGTTTGTACGAATATCTTTTTTTATTCGTAGCAATCGTAAGAAGTTAATCTTAAATACCTTAAACCGTTCGTTCCGGAAAGTATAATTATGCTTTTCGATAAACCCGATATAATTATTATAAACTTCGTTAAAAAAGTTAAAAATTAATTAATACTTAAAGAATGGGTATATTCCGTATTAATTAAGATGTTCCGATGTTATATATTTTTTTTCGTAAAGTTCGTAAGGTATTAAGTTAAATATACCGAATACTTAAATAAATAAATTAGTAACGTATTTAGGATCCTTAATAAAAGTAGCTATAAAATAATTTAAAAGATTAACCCGATAAATTTCGACGTATATTAGATAAGCTACCAAGTTTTTTATTGACTAAAGGTACTTGATTATATTAAATTAGGTATTTGCAGCCGTTTAAAAGTTTTTATTTTCGATCTGTTATTATAAGTACCGACTAATAGCTAGATTACCGATAACGTTAATAGATATAGTCCCGAATATTTATATTAATTAGCGGATTTTATTAACGATGTTATAAAAAAAACTAAGTACTTATTTCGATATGCTTAAGTGTAACGTGGTGTATAATATTATTATCATTCCAAAATCTGGCTACGTTCTAATTATTATCGAGATGAATACGGCGAAAACGTAACGCTTTAATGCTAGTGTATGGCCTAGGGACCCGATTAGTGACCCGAGGATTTGCCCGACGTGCTGGGATTGTCGAAGCCGTTAATGAAGACCTGGCGAATGAATTGTTATTGGATATCGGCAGGTTAATTGGAACAGGTATAGGCGTTACTGATCGCCGACTACCGACTATCTGTTTAACGATACCAAGGATTGGATTGAGTTTTAAAGGTGTTTTAGTTATTTTTGTTAATAGAAATACATGTCGTATCGGCTAAGGTTTTAGGAGTAATAAATTATCTATAACCGGTGTTTTTGGTAGTAAAGTGTTTTGATTAAGGCTTATGTTGCGGAATTTGTACTGGAAGGTATGGGTAAGGTTAAAAATAGGTACTTAACGATATATTGGGTTTTGTAATTTACGAACGTTATTAGGATTATATGGAAACTTTGAATCCCGAATATTGCCTAAAAGCTTATTAATACGACGGGTTAATAGCTTGGAAAATATAAACGAATTTGATACTGCCAAGATTTTACGACGATGATTAAAGATTTCGTTTAATTTATTAATATTAGCTTTAATCTTAGGATCGACAGGTTTCTTAGTACCAGGATTTGAAGGTTTATTACCTAGATTAGATTTTTTTTTTTTAATGAACGATATTTTTATAGTAGGGACAAAATTACCTAAACCTGTATTTCCGTAAGAACCTTAGGGATTGCGTAGATTTGATAGCTGCCGAGAACTTATGATAGTATTGATTAGTGCAACGAAAATGATTATGTATGTATTTGGATATGTGTTAAGTTTAAAGAGAGAAATTGGAATGGTGTTGCAGAAAAGATGCAAAAAAAGTATGGGTGCGAAAAACAAGTGTACATATTTGATTAAAGAAAGCGACGACGAGGGTATCTTCCATATAATTTCGGATAAAATTTTCTGGGATTTTTTCGGCGCATACATTTTATTTGCAAAAATTCGGTATATTAACTTTAGATGCATTTAATTAGTTAAACGTATAAGTTATTGGTAGATTTTAGCGAATTCTTGTATTTGTATAATAATTATACCTTGATACTTGTAAAATACTTTTACTTATATATATATATTACATATTATCCTTAGTTGTTATTATTGTTTTTAAGTTACTTAATACCATATTTAAGCATATTAATTAGTATATCTTTAATTATTATATCGTAATTCAAGAAATGTATTATGTAAAATAAGGGTAAAAGTTTTAAGAAATTGAATATTTCGGATTTTGGAAAGTTTATATAATCGGTTAATGTACCCGTATAGGAAAAAGATAACATGGTATAATTCCTTAAAAAGATGTATAATAATAATTTTACCTTTTATTCCGTAAAAAAAGTTGTACCTTAAATTCGTTTTAATCGGTTTATTTCTATTTACTTAAGGGATATTAATGGTTAGCGTTTATGGAAAAATATTAATTTGTTACTATATTGGTTAACAGAACCGTGATGTAACGAAGTAGTTGAATATTTGTGGCAAATCTTTATGATCGTACAAAATAAATTTTACTTACGTTCCGAAAATGTTATTACCTTTATTGAAATAATTGCCCAGGACGTATTTTTAAGAATTATTGCCGTTATTTTAAAAACTGGACGAGTAATTTTATATAGTAAGTCTAGATCAATTTTTAATAAGACTTAAGAAACGATCAGTATTAATAATCCGAAATATATATAGTTTGTCGCCTAAATTAAAGTTCCGATTGATAAAGGTTTAATAAGGTATTGGATTAATATATTATACGACCGATTAAAGCGTTTGTTATTGATATTCGATATTTATGCTACCGAAAGTCGTATTTAATTATTATTTTAACTGTACCGAAAAACATGGAGAAAATTAGGATTTGATAATTTATCCGCCCGTATGGTAATCGTTAAGATCCTTACCTAAACCAAATATAATGCTTGCGGACTGTGGATTACTTATGTTTTTTACATTATTTACCGTAGTCCTGCAAAATAGAAAAACAAAATTATAATTAAAACGACGGGATTTAGCGAATATCGAATAGAAAACAATATTACCGATATGATTAAAGGGTTTTTGGGCCTAAAACCAAAAACGGAGGACGTTAAAAGAAACGTAAAAGATTAGCCTGGAAACTTTCCGTTCTTATTAGTTAAAGAAAATAACGACGAGCTAAACTTTGATTAATTTGCCCGATTACTTTATAGTAAACGACGCTAACTAAAGCAACGTTTTAATCAGTTTTGTTAATTATCCGTACGATTATTTCCGATATTAATACCCCTTTTTTTATCAATTTAAATTAGCCCATCGGCATTTAAAGCTATACGTCTTAATCTGATATTTACGAAGCTATTATTCGAAATAAAGTACAAACTTCGACCGAAGATTGGTGATTAACGAGCAATAGCAATGGTATAAGGCTAATATGTTACGCCGTACAAATAGGTGGGAGATATATTCGAGGATGCAAGATAAAGATTAAAACCATATTTCCCGTAAGGATGGCCAGGTTGGGCTAAGTAAAAGTTTTTAATTAGTATAAAGAAACCAAAAAATAAGGCTTAAAAGAAGCAAGAAAGGATTAAGCAGAAAAAGGATTCGGCCAAACGTCGAAGACGAAGTTCTGAATTAAGAATAATGGAGAACAAGCCGCGCAAGCGTTAATCAGATTAATTAATGGGTTTTATATATGGTCTATGGCGTTGGGAATTGGTTACGTTATGTTTTCATTTGTTTTTTAAGATGGATTAAGGACAATCTTATTTCGAAAAAGGAAGGTTGAAATGGTGCAGGGTGCCGGGCCAGGGGGCATGGCTTAGCTGATTAGTTAATCAGCTCTACATATGTATTTCTAGGAGCTCTTTCGCCGGGCGCAACCCCGAAACATAATCATCTATCGATTATCAGTTCATTCACATACACTTATGTCTATCCTAGAATCTGGTTCAACACGGACCCAAATACAGTGTTTTTTCGTTTGCCTTCATTACCGCTGCACTCGGCTATTCTATCGTGACCCACCCATCAAAGATGTTCTGATCGGAACTGAGTTTCCCCGTCTCAATTTACTATATAACTTTTTAAATATAACTAATAAACAGTTAGTTTATTTGAAATCAAAAAATATGAAAGGAAAAAGTTATAATATAATTCATCTTATAGCTAACAGTAGTATTACACTTCATACCGTAACTAATAAAGACTTTTTTTTCAATTTAAAACGGATTAATAAGACCGTTAAATAGAATAAAGCTAATACCTTTTAAATAAAAGGGGTTGGCGATTTAAAACTTAAATGTATGTATTTAAGCCGTAGCTATATAATAAAAAGGATCCATTATATACCAGAATTAGGTATACACCTTCTTTCTATTAATCGATTAAAAGGTATATATACCTTGATCGACGAGGACATAAACATAAAGCTCTTCGATAAAGCTACATTTCAGTTAATAACGAAAAGGTATTATAAAAAAGGGCTATACCATGTACCTTTTGAAGCTAAATATAATAATACTAAAAATTAAGGAGCTATATTAGCTCTGAATAATAAGGCTATAGGAGATAATCAGCTAATTACCTGGCTTAACAGGTTAGGGCATATATCTTTAAAGCCGTTAGCTGAATTCCTAATTAGAAATAACATAAAGGTACCTAAGCAGGACCTTATATACTTTAAAAGCTAGAAGTGCGATATATACTTTCAAGCCAAAGAAAATAGGAGTATATATAAAGTATCCAATAACAACAAGGAATATAATATTAATAAAAAAATCCACAGTGATATAGGTAGTTCACTACTGAATACGTATAACAGGCATAAATATTATATAACGTTTCTTAATAAATCAAGCAAATATCTTAAAATTAAGCTGTTAACTTTTAAATCAAAAGTTTTGAAAGCCTTTAATAACTTTAAGCTACAGGCTGAAAATCAGACTAATAACAGAATTAAGGAATTTCTTAGTAATAACGGAACCGAATATATTAATAACTGCTTCGAAATATACCTTAATAAATACGGTATATTGCATTATACAACCCCCGTATATACCAAAAAACCCAATCGCTTAATCGAACGAATAAACCTTACTTTATTAAATAAAATCAAGGCGTTCCTTATTAAGTCAGGGTTACCTTAATACTTATAAGCAAAAGTTTTATTAGCTGCTACGTATATATACAACCGTACGCCCCATAAATCACTAGGTTATAAAATGCCTTTTAAAGTCTATTATGGTTATAAGCCTTATATAGATCATATATATACGTAGGGATCTATAATATATTATAACACTAATAAATATAAGTATAAGCTAGGCTACGGTACCCAAAATCACCATTATAAAGTATGGGATTTAAAAAACAAGCGTCCTATATAGTCCCGGAACGTTAATATACTCGAAAATCACTTCATAAGTAATAATAAGGCTGATAATAAAGATACAGATATAAAAGGAGCCCAAATAAGGGCTGAAAAGGGGGCTATATTACACCCTAATAATTTCAGTTCAAAGGGATTGCCTAATAACAAATACAGCTTCAAAAAAGCTTCAGAAGTTTCAAAAGCTTTTAATACTAAATATATAGCTAAAGAAAGCTACCCTGCGTTACAGAATAATACTGCTTCACAACACCTTATCGCGCGTACCTTCTCCATTACTATACCCCCCGAACGCTTTGCGCCTTTATTTTAAGCGTACGTATATAAAGTAAAAAGTTCGATAAAGATCCCTTTTAAACGTAACCATCTAACTGATAAATTACGAGCAAGTTCCATATTTCCTCGAATAAACTTTACTCGGAACCCAAAATAGCTTTTAACCCAACTTACATAATCCTTTAAGATACGTAAGTTTTTATCCTCTTTTCCTGCTGTTACGCAGAAATATATTATTGTCTAATATAAAGCTTCGCAGGAAATCGTCAGCACCCGTTTGTATCTACGGGCTTCTTCCGAAAGGTCTTGCCAGTCCAAGCGTACCCTTAAAAAAGGCGTGGTTACTTTCAGATCTGGCTTTTTCCGAAAAAGGATTTCCTTTATTTTCGTTAGGGTATACGCCGGGCATTCGGCCATTTTAGGGCCCTTTAGCAGCGCTTTACGGCAGTAATTAGGTAAATGCTTTAAGGGTTCTAGCTCATAGTAGCTGTCAGATATAGGGGACATCAGTTGTGTTGTATTGGATGACTAGCTGCAGGCGCTCTAGAGTACGCACTCCTCATTTTTATGGAGTCTAGTCACGGAACCTATATGTTCCGATCAGAAAGATCCTTTCCGTATATGGGGTGCTAGCGCACCCCCTGCTAGCTGACATACCCCCTCAACGCCCCGACGTAGTCACGGCGTTGACTGTTACACTTCATCACTTCCTAGAGCCGCAGCGTTCCATTCCACCTTTCCTCCGGCGATCAAATCCTCCTGATCAGCCAGTTCCTCGTTTGAAATCACTCGCAGGTTGTTCCTCCGCCGGTTAAGGGCTTCCGTAACATCCACTAATCCCAGCTGCTTTCTAAAATGCCTGAAAGGTTCTCGTAACAGGGCCTTTGTCAATCCGTCAGCCAACATGTCGCCCGTAGGCGTATAATCCACTTTAATTATGTTCCTTTCTGCGGCTTTTTGCAACCAATAATTATGTATATCCACGTGCCGCAGCTTCGTTTATAACAAGGCGACGTCGGCGTTAATAAGCCGAATGATCTATCGATTATCGTATTACATATTTAACGGTCCGGCATCTAGGATAATTTTTAATTCTTTAATTAATCGAAAACTAAATAAGGCCTTTTTTATAACCTACGCAAAAAATAACAATTCCGCTTTTGTTATAAAAGTAATTACTATATTTTGCTTATTCGCCCGTTATCTTATTACTTTTCCGAATAACCTTATAACATAAACTTAAAAACTTTTTCGATTAATCGTATTATCCGTAAAGAAAACGTCGTTTTAAGTATTTAACGAATCCTTACCTTTAAATTGCAGCGTTAATGTTTTGATCCCGATCAAATATAATATAACCCGATCGGTAGCTTTATAATACGCGTCGTTAAGGTTTAGGTTAAATCGGGCAAATCGGAATACCGCAAAGGTTATATTAGGTCGCGTATTAATTGTTACGTATAGGATAAAACCGATTTTCTTTTGGTATTTATTAATAAACCCTGGATAGGTTAAATTAAAATTCGGCAGTAATTCGACGTTCGTTATTAACGTATTTAAAAAGTTATTTAAATTTTCTTTTAGGATTAAATTAGTCAGTTTATTTATAAAGTTAAATTAAAAAAGCCAAATTTTTTTTTTAGCTTTATTTTTAATTACTTCGATCCTTAGAAATTATTATAAGTCCTTACCTTTTATAAAGATATATCGCTTCTTTATCTGCTAAATTACCTGATCGACGAGGTCTTAATTTTTTTTACGGTATGCCGTAACGATATCGTTTATAAAGAAAAAAATAAGTACCTTTTAACGAATAAAATAATAAAGTTTATAAAAAACAAGGTTAAATCTTAAATTTTTAAACTTTTTAATAAATTTTTTTTATTAAAGCAAAAATAATTTCCTTAATTTATATAGTACTTTTTTAATTAAAAGAATTTTATTACGATACGGATATCTTAAAGGTATTTTTATATATATTTTATAAAGTAAGTTAACGTTAACGAAAACGTTTACCGCGTCGTATTGCTTAAGCTTTAGGTCGAATCTGGCCGCGATAACGATTAAGGTTTTAAATAACTTTCTAGTTAAAGTAAATACGTATATATTACCATAAACGTTTTTCAGTTATTAATCGCCCCGTACGACAAAACGTACCTTGCATTTTTGCAACTAATTATATTTGTCGAATTTATAAATATATACTTACATATATCTTAAAACTTATTTCCCTTTAGCAGAAAACTTATTAACAATTTTCCAGGATTATATCTTTTTATAACTTTATAAATAAGCCTTTTCGGCCTTACGAAATAATTTCCCTAATAAGTATATATTTAGCTTTTTATGGCTTCGCGGTAGTAACAGTAAATCGCGCCTATATACCCGGTTTCGCGATTTAGGAATTTTATGTATTTTCGTATCGAAACTTTTCCGATTAAAGTAATACGTATTTCGGGTAATTATTTTCCTTAAATTTCCGTAACTTACCGGCCGATTATCGATCGTATTAACAAAATAAATTAATTATTTTACGTTAAACGCGGTTTTCCATACTTTATAATCGTACCGATAATTATCTTTTCGACGCGGAACGTACGGAAAGTTTACGTTTACAACCCGTAAAATATCTTCGTTTTTTACCGTTATTTTAAGTTAAATAAAACAATAAGAATTTAAGGTTACCTTTATTATTTTCGCTGGCGTATTAATCGTAACAGTTATTAAAGCAGACGCTAATAAAGATAATAAGCCAGGGAACGGAAATAGTTCGAATATAACGGTCGTATAAAGGTAATTAATTTTATGCAAGTAAGCTTGTTTTTTCCTATTCCGTATATTTCGTACGCTTATGCCATTTTGGAATTACCTTCCTTGTCCAACCGGTAACTAAATTATTCCGTTTAAGTTTTCGGTTTTTTTTTATATCTGTATATTTAGGTAGCTTGGGCCCTAATTAAGTAATTTTACCTATCGTAATAATTTCTGTAACTTTTTTTTTGTAACGTACAAAAGGTTATCTTTTAGGTTTTTAATATTACTTAAAAAAATAACTTTTTCGTTAAATAATACGTTTCGAATAACGATAACCTTATTAATTAATAAGTTCCAGATTTCGTAAATATTCGTAAATCGGTAGCCGACGAAAAACCTAATTTATACCTTAGGATTTAGCTTTTGAAGTTTTTGTTTTTTTTTTTTATAGCGGTAGCTGTTATAACATAAGCTATATAGCCATATACTTGCAGGTGGGCTTATTAAAGCTTCCGATCAAATACTGTAACGCCGTTTTTGTACGCTAAATAAATGTAGTAAACCTCGTATAGGCTTTGCTAAAAAAGTGCGTATTTAAAGGTACGGTTATATAAATATATTGCCGCTTTAAAAATGTATACGATCAGAAACGAAAGTAACTTAGCGCTATTTCGTATCGTAATCGCTTTTTCCTTAATTATATTCCCTAAGCGCTTTGCACCCCCGTTTTGGGCTTAGGTATGCAGTACTAAAGGCTTAAGTTTAATACTAAAAAGAAGCGATTAAAGCATATTTCGAAGCTGGTAATTTTTCAAGATTTCGTTATCGTATTCGAATACCTATAGGAAAACCTTGTCCTGGTTTTTCAGAACTTTTAGGAAGTATCGAAACGTTACGATTAATATATTTTGCTTTCGATTCTTTAAATAAATATCCTAGATATATCCTAAATACCTATCGGTTGCAAACATAACGTATCTGTATCCTTTAAGGTTTTTTTCGAAATTTGTAAAGTCGATGGCGATTCGCTATCCTAATCGGAAAGCTCCTTCCTTCGGCTTGCGGCGTATTTGCCTTTTAGCTTTCGCCTTGCTATATGTTTGGTATTCGACTGTTATAAAACCCTTTAAGCGGACTCCCTTTATATAAAACTATAACTGGACGATTATTTCGGGCTTTAAATGTCCTAATTTTAAATGCCATATCGTACCGTTACCGATTCGTAATAATTTCGCTATATATAAGTTAAAGTTTCGTCTATAAGCTGCAAAGGTTATATAGGTAACTATTACGTTAATATTTTCGATAACGAATTAATTAAACTTATTTATTAACGTAATAATTACTTGATTATATTTATTTCGAATAAAGTTGTTAGTTTCCCGGTTGTTTTACTAATACCTTTTTTTTCGGAATTGCCGGAAAGATACTAAGTTATATGCGAAGTTCTCGTAATGGGTTACGTTATATAAACGCAACGTTTTAAAGCTTTTAAAGCTTTAAAGCAATATATTTACTTTTTTATATCCTTTAATCGGGACGAAACTGTTCCTTACGTACATACCGTCGCCTTGGATAGTCGTTTTATAATTCAGAAACCTGCTGATTAAATTAAAGATATATATAATAAATTCCAAGTCCAAAATGGCCGAATTTCTTAAGAGGTAAAACGCAACATTTATCGCATTACGTTAATCAAAAATCAAAAAGTACGCTAGTATTCGTTTTATTCCCTTTAGGAATTAATTTATTTCTTAGGTAATTAGTTTTTCCATAATTTTCGATATACGGTTAATCTTTTCCTTTAAGGACTAATTAAAAGCAATCCGGTTTTAGACCAATGTTAAAATTCCTTTATTAGGCTTGAACTTTACTGGAGCTTTATTAAGGAACGCGTAATAGCATTAAGGTAACGTATGCCCAGGGTTTAGGTACGCTTTATACCGGGTTTCTTATGCGTTTAACTCTTAGCGCTTTCGTTTGTTACTGCTGCTGTTTCGGCTCGCTTAAAAATTTCCACGATTACTTCGTTTCGGCCCTTTGGCAAAAGTTTTACCACGTAATTAATTGTTAGTATCTTTAATTTCTTCCTGATCAGGATCGTCCTAACCAAAAAGGTTTACTAGGGTTCTATAGAAAGTCGAAAACGTTGCTTTAACGTTTTTTGCTAACTGTTATAAATTCGTTATAGTCTAATAGTTTAAAAAATTAGCCCCAACTTTTAAGTAATTAATCGTTTTTTTTTTTTCGATTTTATCCTGCTTAAAAAGCATAAATAAATTCGACTAATTAGGTATAATCGGCGCTACTGCTGTACATAACTGATTCGTTTAAATAACTGGCATAATTATTTCGGAAATCCCGTAGCGTTAGCCTTAGGCCATAATCTTTTACCATTTCGCTATCTATTCATCAAATCTTTTAGCGGTTTTCGGGGCCTGCTTTAATCGTTCTTCGTACTTACGTTTGGTGTTTATAAGCAATCGGTTATCGTAAACCTTTTCTGATTATTATAATTTAATGTACCAGCCCCTAAGGTCGTTATCTGGGCTTAAGCAGGTCTGCTTAATCGATGGAAAAACGCTATCAAGAACCCATTTCATAAATTCGTTGAAATTCTTTCGAAAAATCTTATATTCCCGGTCTAAATAAGTGTAGGTCGCAAAATCCTGATTATAAGCTTGTTTACCTTCGGTCGTTATTTCGAGGGTATTTGTCGGATAGCTCGTATAATCGATTTCTTCGGTAATTCCTCCGAAGGATAAGGATAAGGATAAGGTTGTAATGGTCGGGGTGTTAGTTTGCGTCTAAAGACGAATTCGTTTCTTTGGATAAAAGGCAATAACGGGTGCTGTAGGTTTGACAGGCCATGGAACGTTTTAATCAGGATCAATATAATCCCACAGGTCGTATCCCTTAACTTTGGTTTTAAATTCGTCCTTAAATTTATCCCAGTCCTTAAACCCGGTGTAAATAACTGCGGACGTCGGCGGTACGGTCGCTATTATAACTAATAAGTATACAGATAATTGCTACTGATGTGCAGCTTATATCGTTTCAGTAACAGCTAATCAATTAATAAATAACACGAATTAAACGAATAAGACTTTTAATTGTCAAATATAGGGAACATCAGTTGTGTTATATTAGATGACTAGCTGCAGGCGCTTTAAAGTACGCACTCCTTATTTTTATGGAGTCTAGTCACGGAACCTATATGTTCCGATCAGAAAGATCCTTTCCGTATATAGGGTGCTAGCGCACCCCCTGCTAGCTGACAGTAGCCCATTTTTAAATGCCACAACACCCCCAACCTTAAGGCTTAAGCCTTTAACTAACTAGCTGCTTTACTTGCCTTCCTGATTACAGGAAAAGCGGCCCTTATATAGCTTTTATCTTCGATCATATACTAACTTTTTTTTTTTTCAAGATATACAGCTTTTCGTAATCTTTACGAAATCTTACGGTATTATTAAAGATATCCCAGTAATAACCCTTTTATTCGAAACGCTTATACGAAACGATGTTATAATAAAAGCCTTAACAGTAAGCTATTTCCTTTAATATTAAGCCCTTTTTTTTTACGTAAATTTTTTACATATATCGGAACGTCCTTATAACCGAAAATCGTTATTTTAATATTGCCTGCTAAAATAATATAACTTTTAAGTACTTTCGCAAATCTTTTAAATCGGATTAAGTTATAGAACATATAAATAAAACTTCTGGAATCCAAAATCGCGTAGTTTTTTAATAAATACTTATTTAATACGTTAAATACTTTATAAAGTAAACCATTTACAAAACCTTTTAAGATTTTCTTTACTCCATCCATTAACTGTTACTTTCCTTTAACTATTATTAATTTAAAATTCGTAAAAACCTTTTTCCTAATCGCTTTTACCTTTTTTCGAAGCTTAACGTTAAAAACTATCCTTTTATTAAAAGCCTTTTAATTTTTTTCGAAAATTTTGCTTCTTAAAATATTAACTACATATCTGCAACTCCATATATTATGCCAATCGTTATTATACGCTCGGCAGCCTTTTTTTCTTCTTTTAAGGTTATAATCTTTAACTTAAAAGTTTAGCCTTGCCCGTTTACGTAATAATTCCGAAAACTAAGTATTATTAATAAGTTAATTTACCCTTACAACAAAGCTTTTACTTTCGAAAATCATAACATAAATACCTTCTTTTACGGTTTTAAGGTTTAACTTCTTTTGCCGTAAAAGTATCTTTATTAACGTACGAACTTCCTTATTAACGGTCCTATAAAATAACTTATTAACTTTATTTCGAAAAATGGATAACCGTAATTGGTTTACGTATTACGCCTTAAATAACGCTATTACATTAACGAAATTATTTATCCATTATAAGCTTACTAATTTAAAAATGTTATTCTTTACGGCGTTCGTTATAACTACATCCCATTTTTTAAACTATTCGTAAATATCCTTCGTACTAACGTATTTTTCTTTTTTTAGGACTTTCTTATATTCAACTTTTGCGAACTTTATCGCCTTTTTATCGTTCGTACCGGCGTATTCCTTAAAACTGTTAATCTATTTGCGTATCGATTCGGAAGCTTTTAAGCAGGATAAATACGATTTCCTAACGGAACTATATATTATTAACCTTATTATAACGAAACTTTTTTATTACAAATCGTAACGTTACTTTTTAAGCTGATATATTTAAAAAAAAAAAAAAAAAAAAAAAGTTCTTATATTTCGTCGTTTTATCTTCGGAAAAATTAGCTACGGTATTTGCTTCTTTATTAACGTCCTCGAGCGAAAAATAATCGAGTTCCGCAACAGATAATTCGTCTCTTTCGAAGTCATATAATCTAACGATATTTTTGGACGTACGGCTAAAAAGTTCTTCCCACCACGTATCCCATTCGCCGGAATCTTCGAACTTCGTTTTCATAAAAGATACTTAACTGTTACTTATCGTAATCCGTTTCAATTAACTGTTTAGCACCTAATGTATTAACAGAAAAAGTAATTTCTAGGGGCAAATATAATAAATCTAAAAAACCTCGCAAACCGGGTTTATAATTATTAAACAGCCTGAAACCACGATATTAGATATCCTCATATTACTTCCAGAAAGCGTATATTAATGATGATTAATGATAACAGCTAACTATCTGCGTCAAGGTCTTAAGGAATTAATCCCTCATACTAATTAGCTGTCACCCCTGTTCCTTCTAGCCCTTAGCGCGTCATCCGGCCCGATTCCTTCCGACCTCAAGCCACTGTATCTGACAGTAACAAAAGTCATCTGACGGGCTGCCGAGGCATTCGCACTCTAGCTGTTGCATATATGCCTCGCAGCAATCGGTCATGGTCACCTGGGCTGCTTCCCTATCACTCTGGATTCTGTTATCAGGGTCCAAGGAGCTCAGTCACCTCTTTTAGAGAGAGTGCGCAAGGCACTCCTCAGGAATCTCTCCGACAATTCATTCTCGCCTGTAGCGAGTCATCCACCAAATTCGCCCGCGACTCTCGTGGTTCATCATCGCAAGCGCCTCGGCCAAGAAAGGGAATAAATACAAGGGTGCCTTCTCTCTGATATTTAAGGACGAATCTCATCGAGGACGAACACTCAACTTGTGAGCCCCTAGGTGTTAGTCCTGGTCCAGTCGAGAATGGTAGCGAACCGTCAGCCGAGAACAAAGTGAAACCGAAAGTGAGAAAGGTAGACGATGACATGCCAATGCCAATTTCTGAGGGCTCTATGGAGAGTATCCCAACAAATATGTTGAAGATGTCCTGGTCTAGTCGGGCGGGCTTGTTCCGTGACGCCCAGGAACCAGCCAGAAGTCAGAGGGTAAGAAGGGTCTGTCGTCGTGAGCTGAGAGGCGAGGCTCGTAAATGGCACCTGCACCCGCCCCTCCGCCGATGGGGGTTCCAACTGGGACCAACTGCAAGAGATCGGCTCTGTAAAGTATCAGGAATAGTCGACTTGATCATGAATTATATCGACAGGATTATCCATGTCGAGTCATCTTCTCAGCTTGTCGCAGGACAGGGTTTCTCGCAGGACCGGAACCAGCCATCTGGGGACAACGGTGTTACTCTAGACGCGTTGGCAGAAATTCATGGGCCCGGCTGAACTCGGAAGTTGGAGCAGCCCCTTTTAACTACATCAATGCGTCATTTGGAATCAGCAAAAGGACTAGCCAAGGTCCAGGACGTAGCGGAGTTCCAGCAGCAGGCCGCAAACGAGCATAATTGGAATCCAACACACCTTGTGGGGTTTCTATTTTCGATCGGATTTCATCCTTTACCTGATGCTGTTGAGGCTATTTGAAACCGCGAGCGCAGCGAAAATTCCAAACTGGCGGCGGGAGCCCCTGGCAACGATGAGGACATCGGCGAACTTCTTTGAATCCCCGTAGCAGAAGTGGATGGCCGCCTCGTTCTGAAATTATAATGGCTTTAAGTAATGGTCCCAGCTGAGCCTGTTTGCTGTTCAACGGTGAAATTTCAACCTTTAAAGGAAGCGAGGTGGTGTTGTTATTGTACAATCCTGCTGGTGGCCGCTACGTGGCCGCCCAAGAAAATAAGGGGGAAACCAAATACAAAGGTGCTCATGTGGGTCACCCATAATCTCCTGGTCTCGATACCAGGATCGTTTATTCATGAACACGATCCTCCGTTGGGTCATCCTAGCCAGGCGGCTTGCCATTGAGCCGAAGGACCGAGGCAGGCAGGGTCTCAGCACCTTCAGTTGTATTTTAGGTATTCGAGTTGAACTCTAGGGCCTAAAGCTAACCAGCATCTAGAGACAGGCCGATATATTCTAGAGTTATTAAATCAACTCGCTTAGATAGAAACTTTCCGGAACGTATCATCAGTTCCTTCCCAACTACTAGTAAAAGTGGTCAATGACGCGCTCTGTCGTTGGATGACTGGAGATCATCTTATAGTGTAGCCTCCATATACATTCTTGTGGAGTCCTGGTTCAACGAAGTTTCAAAATAGACGACAAAACGGACCAAATGAACCTGGAATTGTCATTCGTCATCAGAACGAGCGTGGGTGACGAGTCACTGGTCGCCATAGGGGTCCGGTTAGCCCCTATGACGTTTCAGGAGTCGTATTCCGCAAGGTGTTATCATTGTCAATCTAGTGTGTTTCTGAGTACATTACAGTTAAGGCGAACAATATATGTGGCGTCATGCATACAGCTAACCTCTCTATAAACAAGGGAGAGTTTCCACACAGAACAAAAACAGGGGGTTACACTCCCGCACCCCTCCCCTCCGCGTGACCAACAAGATGATTTTGGCCTTGCTAAAATAAGCAGTGCCCACAAGAACAGTTGGTTATACAACACAAATTTAGTCGAAGAGCAATCTCAACACGACCTAGGCCATGCCATCCTCATGTTCCTCTGCGACGGCGCCGTCCCGGATGGGGACGGCGTTCTGAGGCAAGTCCCCGACTCGAGGGCTGCTTCCGAGCGACTCCTCCAGCTCCGAAATGGAGGCGAGTGCCTTGGTAAGCTTCTTGATCTCGGCCTTGAGCTGGCTGCGCTCCTTGGCGGTATTTTCATCTTCCTCCATCAGTCTGGCAAAAGCGCTGCGATCTGCTCAAGGTACTCCGCGTCAGTGGCCAATCCGGATACGTGGGGGCGCTCGTGGTCTTAGTCAGTCACCTACCTGCAGTGCCTTCGATCCCGAGCTTCTGCTCTAGGAAGAGGTTGATCTGCCGCTCTTTGATGCCGCGAAACAGGTTGCCGTTAATCGACAGGGTAACGCTTTCCGCAAACCGGTGCGCGGCCGTGATGTAGTAGCCTCGCACGAACGCGGCGACCTGGACTTCGTTCCTGAACTGGTCCTCGCCGAGCTGGGGTAAGATATTGGTCATGGCGCGCCGCTCCTCCTTGGCCTCCTCGTCCGATAGGTCGCGGGCGTCTTTGCGAATCGGAATCGACAGGCGCTGCGCCGCGTCCAGGCGGTACAGGGCGCGCATTCTCGTCAGGTGGTCCAGCTCTTCCTGCTCGTGCCGGTTCGAGTAGGCCTCGTTTAGGGTGAACAGCGAGTAGGTCTCGAGGTTATAGAGACCGCGAAGCAGCCCTGCTTGGGACGTCCCTTCCATTACCAGGAACTCCTCCATGTGCGCCAGTGTCTCCTTGAAGATCAGCCTTCTCTGGAGGTTTCCGAGAGACTCCCAGAGAGCGCGTTCGATTGCTTTGCCCAGAAGCGTCATCGTCTTCTCCAGGTAGAATAACATGGGCCCCTCCCATCTCCGGATAGCATCAAGAGCCAAGCTCTCGTAGACCTCGATGGGAACGATTGATCGGACACCTGGGCGGGTCTCATCCTCGATCTTCCGCCGAATTTCGGGTAGATGAATACGAATTGGGTTATCGAGAAACTTTCCGAAGGGAGAGGCTCCCTTTTCGGAAGCTGGGGCATAGCTGACAGATGACCCACGAATGGGATTAGAGAGGAGGTTACCCTCCTGAGCCCTCGAGTGGCTTTCCTGGTCCTTCTTCACTCTCTTATTCGCACGGACGGGGGACTCGGTAAGTAGCGAGTGCTTCCTTACTGAAGAAATCACCTCGACGTCAGAATCTTCTGTGGCGTTGGGAAGCCGGATATCGGATCGGTCCTTGACGATGCAAGACGGCTTCATGTCGAGGATGCACTCGTAAAACTGCCGCGACAGCTTCTTCCACTCCGAGTTGAGGGCGCTGCTTTCCATGGCGTCCTTCACCCGCAGCCAGAGATTGCTCAGGCTCCTGCGCACTTCGAACTCGATATTCGAGGGAAGCTCGGGCAGTTCGAGGAGTCGGCCTTCGAGCGCCTTTCGGCGGAGCTCGACCTGGTGCTTGATGTTCGGGAGGCTCTCCGAGAAAGCATCCCCGAGCTTTTCCGAGACGAAGGCTTTCAGGATATCGATCCCGGCACGATTCGAATACTCGCGAAACTCAATCGGCCACCGACCGGTCTCGCCGCCGAAGAACTGCTTCTCGACTGAATTGGCGACCTCCAGGTGATCGTTCTGTTTGCGCGAAGTGATGAAGTAGCCGTGGCCGACGGGGTGCTTCTGTCCCTGGAGCATTAGAAGCCACTGGGATATGTTTCCAGGCCCTGCTGGTAGGAGATCGGCCTTTGTTATGACACCAACGGTACGGTCTCGAGCGTTTGACTCACGAATGATGCTGTACGAAAGCGAAAGTTCGGGGTCGGCATTCATCGGTACCGCCCATAGGATGATGGCTCAAGAGTGGCTGATGTATTGCTTGCTAAGGTTTCGAACAACTTCAACCAGGTACTCGTCTTTCTCCTGGCCAGGGGTGTTGAAGATACCCGGAAGGTCATAGAAGCTAAGGTCAGGCCTACAATACGTTAGTGATTCGTGTCTAAACGAGGAACCTCCCGTTTGAAACTTGGGTGTTCCAAGGTTGAAAGTAGTTGACTAGTATGTCAAACGGGCCTTTTTACGCACTACAAACACGTCAGCATCGGATACAGAAATAGGGAGATTCAATCGAAAGAGACCCGCAGTTCTTCGATGTGTTGTCGAACTGTAAGCTCTTCACTAAGGTCTTCCTTATACATACCATGTTCGGTCCTTTGATCTCGAGCGAGACGATATTAGGCGAAAATTGCGCCTCTGTCTTCTCTGCTGCCTCGGCGAGCGTCTTCTCTTTGGCATAAATTCCTTCCTTCGGCACGAAAAGATCGGACCGGCGTCCAGGGTTGAGGGTGGCGATCTGCGCCCAGCGAAGAACATCCTCGATATCCGACTTCTCGTAGATGGTCTTGAAGTGTGTCACGACTCGCGGCTGCCGCGCCCAGGGAGGGAACGGGTTCTGAGGGGTCACGTCCTGCTTCGTAATAATCTGGTCGCCGCGGGGAGACCGGTATTCGTAGTCCTGCTGGAGCCACACGGTGCACGACCAGCGCGGCTCGGAGCTCCGCGATAGACGGATGTGGATCGGGCAGCGGGTGCACACGCCTCCGCTGGCGGGAAGGCTTATCTCGGCTATGCCGGACATCAGGCTCGATTTGCCGGCGGACTGGTCGCCTACCAGCACCAGCTCCGGAAGTTCGACGACGTTAGAGACATCCAGTTGCTGGAGATCCGCGAGGGTGTCGTTGTAGGCTTTCAACTTCAGCCCGATCTCGCTGAACGAGCTGTGGACAAAAGTCTTGCTGTCCTGGGAGGCTGATGGGGCTGTCGTGGTGCCCCGCAGGCCGTCGCTGCGTTTTCGTTTCTTGACGACTGCCGGGTCGGATCCTCTATCGGCTAGATAGGTCGTTAGCTTCGCTGATACTGGAGGAAAGGATGTAATCAGAACTGACCACCGGCGGCATGAGAAGGCATATTAGTACCGTAAGGCCCGGCTACGGGTGAAGGTTGGAAGCCTTCGGGCGGTGATAGCGAGCGTCCCATTGTACTGCTATTGTTACGCGTGCTCTTTCTTGTCGTGCTACTGGTGGTTAGCACTCTCATAGAACCCTAACCGTGTAGGATATGCTTTCCCAACCCCTCGACCGCTATCTGAAGAACATACCTTGAGAAATACCCGAGCTTAATGATCCATTTGTATGTGCGGCAGAAGTAGAGAAATCGAGGGTTGGGCAAGCACTGAAATCTGGTTGGTATCAGCAACGATAGATGAAACTGATGGGGTTTAAGGCATCAGATCGCAGAATGATAAAATCAAGGGAAGGTGTATTGGAGGTTCGGGTAGTCGCCATGACCTAATGATGAATCTTGGATGAACCTACAGGTTGTAAGAAGGATATCCGCTCTTGTAGGGCTCTTTCCTCCCCGAGGCGATACAGTTGATGTTAGCTGCGTGTCGCCGCGGGCACTACCAGCTAAACTGCACCGGTATGTCGGCCTAGCGAGCAATAAATACGGAGTGGGCGACTGTTCCTAGGGCAAAGCGATGACGCATCTCGGTATTGATAGCCATGTTTCTAGGACGACGAACTGCTTACTGAGGTTGGCACAGTATCCAACCCCCTACGAGTGAATATTATCTATTCATCTGCTCTACGTTGACATTGAAGCAGGACTTCCGGCAAAATGCTTTCATTCCAGGAATATTCAAGAGAGAAAGAATCCCAAGAAAACACTCGACCATCTATGTGATGGCCATATCCTGTCCCCAGATAAATCTATCTCTCATTTCTTGATTGAGGAAGAGACAATTGGACCCCCGTGAAAGTCGTTTGTCTACGCCATTGTTTAGCCCAAGTGGATAGGAGAAAGGAAGTAAAGATTCAAGCCACACAAGTACGCCTGTCTTTCACCGTGCTCCTTTAGGGCGAAGAGAAGCCTGCATCAAATGCCTGAACAGGCATAGCATGGCATACCCTTTGCCATGCAGCAACCTCGCAGTAGCGTATGTGTAATATATCCGATAGAAAGCCATAAGGCGTCGGTACCAATAATTGATGTCACTGCTAACGCCCGCGCTGCACTAAACGCCCAAGATTAGCCACTAAAGAGCCCTAATAGCTTAAAGTCATTCTACTAGAGGAAGCTGATTGGGTCATACTAAGCGAATAAAAATGAGGCTTGGCGTAGTTACAAAAATATTGTTATGACAACGCCCTTTTGGCCGTTTATAAGATTCTAGACAGGCCACTAGTCCCCCTGAGTCAGGGGCGTTCTCAACCGGACTCTTGAACTCACCTAGCACCTTTTCTTTCTTTGCCAATCATTCAATCTTCACATTCTGACATGGAGTTAAGCTCTAATATCCACGAGTTCTCGTCATTAAAGTGCCTAGGAGCTTTCGGTCTTCCAATGTGGCTTCGACGCCGGCGGGGCCGGACGTGAATATCGGAAGGGTCGGATAAGCACTAATATATTCGGATATACGCTAACCGTTTTCCGTTCGTACCGAGTCTTCGTACCGAGTCTTCGTGCTTGGCCTAGGTCCACTCTTTCATTATACGCTACCCGGGACCCACCTTCGAAAACCCACTCTCCCATCTTCCAGACCCAAGCTTCATGTCTTAGTACTAGCACAGGCCTCCAGCCACCAGCCCCAGAGCACAAAGCTCCTTTTTTCCGGTTGCCAGGGGTAGTCTTGTCTTTTTTTCGAGCACGGACGATATAAAACATGATAAAATGGCTACGCTCAAGACAGCCGCTGCCGGCGACAACAGGGGCAACGGCACTAGCGGCGGCCCCGACGAAAATGCGAATAGGTACCGGAGCGCGCTCGACGAGCTGCTCCCGCTGCGGCCAGTCCTTGCGGGACTCAACCACCGCAACAAGAACCAGCACCGCGGGGCGCGATGGTGGGGTGCGTTCGGCATGCTGCGGCGCCACGTAGGCAAGCTGGCGGACGAGCTCGACGTCGCTGCCGGGCGGTTCGCCAAAATTCTCTCTTCCTCCTCTTCCAGCACCAATGCCACCGCCGGAAATAACAGCAGCAGCGGCAGCAGCAAAAAGAAGCGCAAGCGCGGTGACGGCGGCGGGGAGATATCCGTCGTTACTGCCATCCCCGCTCTCGCGAAGGCTGACGAGCGCGCGAAGTGGCTGCGGGACGCGCTTTTGCCTAAATGCTACCTGTACGTATTCCCTCCTTCCATTTGATTCGACTTTTTACCACTAAGCTAACGTCGGAACGAACTCCCCGCAGCGCCTTCTCGCAGCTCGCGGCCGACAACCAGTTCGCGACGCTCGGCGTCGTGCTTCTGGGCGTCCTGGCGCAGGTCCACGCGGCTTGCGTGCGGCTCGTCGGGGAAGCAGCGGCCGAGTCTGTGGAAGCCGTCTCCTCCTTATTAGCGGCATCGCCATCCGGCGCTCCGGCCGCCGTCACTATCCGCAGCGGCGGTAGCAACCCGGCGGCGGCGATGGCGGCGGACAAAGAGCTGGGAGGGACCGTGGTGTCGCGCGAGGAGGCCGCGAGGGCGGAGAGGCAGCGCAGAAAGCAGCAGCAGGAGGAGGAGGAGGGATCATCATCGCGACCTCCTCCTCTTCCGGGCAGGGAGTCGGACGACAGGAGTAGCACTGTCACAAGGAAGGACACGGCTGGGTCTACGACGGTGAGAGCGGTGGCGAGGGAGGAGGAAACGGGGGAGGAACGGTCGAGGCCGGCGCAGAAGAAGGCGAAGAAGAAGAAGGCCCAAAGGGGGGATGAGTTCGATAACCTCTTCAAGTCACTCTTCTGAGTCTGGCGTTTGCGCGGGGTTTGCCACTGTGTAGTACTAGACTATCAAGAAGACAAGATAGGGTACCAGTCGTTCACGGACGCTATCTGTGTAAGGGATGCTCGCAGATGCGATTTTCTTTGAGAAAATGAGGCGGATAATTATTTGCAACTAATAGACACATTACTTAAAAGTCTCCAATAACGGCTCACGACTGTTTAGAAACGGGCGTCATAGGTGTTTCCTTTCCCCGTCAGAAGTCCGTTTGGTAGCCAGTCGTCTCTGCCATGTGTGCCCACCTTAGATACCTGGCTCCAAATGGAGCTGTTCTTTCCAGCTCAGACGAGTTCATCTATCCATGTAGGGCATCCTTCCAGACAGCTGACTGTACCGCCCAATATACTGAATACATATATGCTACGTAAGTGCGAAGAGTCTCGTGAGCGTATCCAATAGCCGTACTACGACACCCACCCACTCTCAGACTCAAGGAACAAAGAACTATTGTAGCCAGGCCTGAGCGCTAAATGTCCCGCCCGATCGAAAGGGGTCGGGCCGCAAGCGGCATAACTCAAGCTGTAACTTTTTTGGTTTATTTTTCTGCAAATCTCCAATACAACATAATAGTTCTCTTACAGGCTTTCCTTAAACAAAAGATACAGGGGGCGAATACGCCCGTTCACTTCGCACTTCCAAAACGCCGTCTTCTCTGGGCATTCGAATGGTACCTAGTCCACGCTAGCTTCCACCTTCCGCGAGCCCCATTAAGCCCAATCGCTGTTTGTCGCGCAAGAGGAAACTCCCACTGGAAAACTTCTGTCTCAACGAAATGTACGAACGGGGGTGTTCCAGGACGTAGTCGAGATCAGCGTCGCGCGTTGCAGAAATTCGGTCCTGGTCGAATCCGGACCCACCCATTATGAACACGGTCTGTACGACCAAATACGAGCCCTCATGTCGCCAGAACCAGTTGCGAAGTATGTGCCGCTGGGACTGGGCGCTACTGAAATAACGGAGTTCTTATGGCCCTGCAACATGAGCTGAGTGAAGCCGGTCCTCGGATCCCAGAATTGCACGCCACGGTCCTTGGAACCGGACATGACCCAGTTAGCGTCTGGGGTAAGGGCGACGGAAAGAACGAAATCCTATCACCGGTTAGCAAAATTCGACGAGGCGAAGCAGTTGGAAACCGCAATCGAATACGTACCCTGTGCCCCTCGAAAGTCTTAACGCATCTGCCCGCCTTAGGGCCAGAGTTCGGCATCCCTCTGGGGGATGCCAGCTCCCACATCTTGATAGTCTTGTCCAAGCTGCCACTAACAAGGTCCTTCCCGTTGGGGGAGAAAGCAACCGAGTAGACGCTATCCTTGTGGCCGTCCGGCCCCTCTAGGCGCTCCAGGAGATATCCTTGGTGGATGTCCCAGACACGGACGCTCTTATCGAGCGAGCCGGCAGCGACATACTTGGTATCTGGGGAGATGGCCACAGTAGTAACTCCGTCCTCAATGCTCAGAGTCATGAGCGGCTGGCCACTCTCGATGTCCCACAAACGGACAGTCCTATCACCACTTCCAGAGGCAATAGTACGACCATCCCGAGCGAAGTCTAGCGAGTAAATGTCTTGCTCGTGGCCGGCAAAAGTGTTCCTGATTGTTCGCGTTTGGATATCCCAGACCTAACATACGTCAGTCGAGAGGAACGGTTATCTAACAAGGATGGTACTTACGCGGATAAGCCTATCTTCGGCGCCCGTAGCTAGATACTTGCCATCCGGGCTGAAGCATACGCTGCGGATGTAGAGATCACCCGTCACGTCGACGTTCTCGTCCTGCAGCACGCAGACTTTCTCTCCGCTGGTCACGTCGTAGATCTGAGCAGAGCGGTTGCAGCCAGTTGCGACATACTTGCCGTCGGCGCTGAACCTCACACAGCACACAACACTTTCATGAACAAGTGTGTGGACGAGGTCGACGTCAAGCATGCGCGGGACAGCTTGGTTGAAGATAACGAACCAATCATCCCTTATCTTCCTAACATGAGCGGGAAGGCGTTCGACGTCCAGGTCGCCGAGCGCATTATTGGCTAATGGGCCGGGATTCGGTTGCATAGCTCTATGGTCAGGAGTCGGGTGGTTGGCGACCTGGGGAGATGCGCCGGGACCGCCGTACGGCATAGGGGTGTTGATCTGAGGAGTGGCGGGACCGCCGGCAGGAGGCCTGCCAACACCACGCTTGTTCGGACCAGGGCTAGCGGTGCTGGATGGGGGCTGGCCCGGGAACCCATTAGGAGCGGGTCCCTGCTGGTAGGGCTGTTGGAAAGGCGGCTGCTGCTGGGACGGCGGCGGCGGGGGCGGCGGCGGGCCTCCTGGCATGCCGGGAGCCGGCTGCGGCATCTGGTGCTGCGGCCCAGGCGGTTGCTGATCCTGGGGAGGCGGCTGGGGCGGCAGCCCACCACCTTGACCACCCTGGCCGGTCATAATTCCACTAAAGAGATTGTTGCCCAGGCCGAGGGCAGGGGGTGGGGGGCCGGAGGAGGGACCGCCGTGCTGAGGGGGGCCGGGAAGGCCCGGCTGTGGAGCACCGCTACGGCTTTGCTCAAGCTGGCGGCGTAGTAAGACTATCTCCTCGTCGTACCTGCGTGGTCCGGTTAGCGCCATGCGATTCAGGAGAGAGCGCCGTAGGTCTAGGGACGCTTACTTCTGCTTCATATTCAGATGCTGCTGCTCGAGTTGGTAGACCTTTTCCCTTATGAGTTGGGCCTCCTGCACCTGTTGCTGGACTTGAAAGATGTCAGCAGGGTCGACTTCGCTAGAGACCGTGGGTCCAAGCTGACACTCACTTTGGTGCTCATAACTCTCATTCACTCGGACCTGATTATCGAATTCGGACCGAACCTGGTCGAGAAGTTCATTGAGACGCGACGACGCATTCTGCGGCATGCCGCGATTCCCCGGGTACATGGACATGTTGGCGGATGCAGTGCGCGTCCGTCTGTGTGCCGGTAGTCTTCAAAATAACGAGACGGGAAGGGAAGACTAGGCTAGGGTCGTTGACGGATTCAGAATCAAGATTGTTGTTTAGAAATGGATTTGTATTGAATTTCGAACAGCTGCTGCGATTCGCCCTGCGCTCGATAACTGAGTGGTCTGATATCTCCCACCGCCAACTTCAGGCGCGATATCGATGCAAAATACGTAATTTTTGCGACGCGGAGCCTGGTCAGGCGATGATGATCGTAGCTCGTCTATCACTATAATAGTCAGGACACGAGATGGAGACGATGGTCGCGTCGTATAAAATTTGGCTCGTGATGGTAGAAGGGGGGTTGATAACGTTCGCAGGTTACGGATGAAGAGCGGGCTTGGGAAAATTGTTCAGATCAATAAGGAAAAAGACCCAGCAAAAGGGAAAAGACCAAGAAAGGGAAGGGGGCGGCAGAGGATGTCAGAGTTTATTATTATCCGTTACTCAGGAAGTGTTTGACTGGGGGGCCAGCATTAGAGCATTAGCAAGGCCCGCACAAGCCACTATGCGTATATTCTGTGGGCGTCCTGTGAGTTAGGTGCTTAGTGCGACGCTAGGCCGCTATCCAGCAGGCTCCACACCCGAAGGTTTTCCGCGGTCTGTGTGTATGTACATATAGACGCATGTGTGTGTGGGGACTGATGCAATTGAAGGCGGGGACAAGGGGGGGGTAGGGGGCATACATAATGTATATGGGACGGTGCATCTGCGGCCAACTTGGCGGCGCTACGTACCTCCATGTGGGATTACTAGATGTGGATGTCAGGATGTAGAAAAGATCATTCTGGGTTTAAAAGTGGATATCGTGCTCGGGCTTGTACAGGTGCGCGCCCAGGCTGGCACCGACAGCGAGGAGACCTCCTTGTGGGGTTGAGAATTGATTTTTTTCTCTGGTTCTATCAGTAAATCCTGTTACGTCTTACTCAAACAGGGTAGTCAGAAATCGAATTTGAGCTGGAAGTACCCGCAAGTTACGCAGGTACTTTATCCACGGCATTACTCCAATCGGGTGCTCTCGTGCTCACCTAATTCAAATTTGCAACGGAATCTTTAGGATGTCAATGTCAGGCAGGCTCCCCCCACCCTCCGAAGACTCGGGTACTTCACCTCCAGATGTAGGTAGGTGCATTTAAAACCTCCTACTAGAGCAACATAAATTCTTGCTTCAGAATACAGGTCCCGCCAGTCGAAACTGCTAGCATTTTTGTCTTTTCCTTATGTTCCGATGACATCCTCTCTCCTCCGGGAACGAATCTCTATTAACCTTGACAGCCTTTATTCAGCTAAGCAGCAAATACTGTCCTACCGCTAGAGATATAGAAAGGACCCGAGCCTGACACTTATTACTATTCCAATGAGCTTTACCGTTCAGAAATCACTGGCTACGTGGTGGTAATGATCTCGCCTCCTCCTGTCATACCGGCGCGATGTTGGGTACATGAACCACGGAACAGGGCGTGCGTGCGTGCGGGCATTAGATATGTACGTATGTTCCTGCGCATGAGAGAATACGTAACTTTAGTGCTGCGCCGCTGCGGGTGCTTCTATGTCAGACCGAACACAGGCCACTTAGAGTGCATGTGGCTATGTACCTAGGTAGACAAGCTGGGTTAGGTACCTACTGTTGGACGGTGGGGGGATCGGCCCTTGGCTACATACATACATAGGGAGCCAGAGGCACGAGTAGACCGTACCACACTAGGCAACAAAATGCGCATGCCCAATAGGAGGTGGACCACACCGCGGCCCTTTACCAATCGAATGGCCGAGACGGCCACGATGTGAATCGCAGGGGCGACCATGGCCACGGCTCTCGGCGTGTCTCTATTAACATAGACGATCAAACCCAATGCACGGAAGCTCGTGGAGGATCTTTCGCTTGTTTTCCCTTGCGGAACCGGCGCCGTGGCTTATAAGGCGGGCGATCCGCCCATTGCCGCGTTCCTGCCAGCTTGTCTAATGCGACCATCACAAACCGCAGCCTCCAATCAAGCAAGCAAGCAGACCGACTGATGGGGCACGGGCACACCGGGAAGGCAATCCGACAGCTCACATTCCGTTTATCAACCTGCGTAACTACATCTGCAGTTTAGGGACATCACAGGCCAGGTCAGACGGGAGTCTTATCGAGCCCCGGCCTGGCATGGGCCTCCGCGAACCGACGCGTTATCTTTCCAGTATATCCTCAAGTCCTAGTGGTGGCCGGGTGCGTTGGTAACGGGCTCGCAGGATCGCGAATCCCCTATCGTTATCCTTGCACGGTGGCTACATTCTGACACGCCTACGTTACGTGCAAGTACTGAATGGTCTCACCGAAGTTGCATCTGCAAGAAGGGATGTATGCATTTGTTGCTTTTTGCTGACTTGCATCAGATGAGAGACGCTGCTACCACCAACTGCTGCGCAGGCTGGGCAGCAGTCGCAGAATGTAAATATAGAACGGAAAGATGAGCCGGTCGATGTGACTACACTACGTGCAGATATACATAGGGTTGTCTACAGTTTCTATCAACAGGCTAACGATTAGAACTTACAAACCCGGTACTGTTGACTAACGAACTTCCCCTTCTCGCCCACACCTTTTCGCTATTTCGGTGCTTCTCGGGATTTCCTGGTTCGGATCTAGCCGCTATTTCGGAGCTTAATTAACTCCTACGAAACCCCCGGGCGTTTAGAAACTTCTAAGCCCGGCCGGACCAGTCCGATTCAATCCTAGGGCGCGGCTCGTCGAATGACGTGGGCCCGGCCAACGCTTTGACGCACCTGCAAGTACAGCTTACAAATTTGGGTACGGGTTTCTCGTACGGAAAGCGGAACGCTTTCCGTAAGTGCATATGCTCCAATGCTTCCCTATTGGAGACCCTCCAAATTCCAGTTTCTCGGAAGCTGTCCGCGGAGTATGGAGACAGATTTGACACGCATCATCGCGTTGGTCGGGCGAGCTCGGGTCCCCCGAAGGCTGCTGCTCTGCGTGAATCGGACCCGTGCGGAGCAACTGTCACGTTTGGTTGGAGATGCCTCCGAGTCCATCGACGCGGCACGCATAGACGGACATGACATTAATTAATCTAATATCAAAACCGCTGATCATACTCCGCGTCGCCGACCTCACCGTTGTATTCCGAGATTTTGATTCGTGGTTCTCCAGTTGGGCAGTTAGCCACCAGGATTCCTGGCAGGATGCTAGATACGTACATGAACCATCCATACAGAGTTTTTAATGTCAGGAGTCAGATATGTAGCTTCTTGTCATCCGTGCATAAGCCATCCGTGCATATACTCGGCCTTCTGGCCCTCCTCCGGGACCTGCATCGTTTGATGCGGGTTACCGCTATTTGTCTTTTAAGTTTGAGGCACGCGGCAGACATACCTGCGTACGTATATACATACCGATTTTGCCCCCGGTAGCAGCTTTGTTCCCGTAGAACTACCGGGATGTCGTTACCCGTGCGGTTGTCCCGCCTTAACTGCCCGTTCAGTTGTAGAACCTTAGAAAGGGCGTTTTTCTGTGTAGACAAGTGCTACCAGCCCTAGGCCTGTGCAACTTGACAGCTCATCGCTGGGCGGCCTCAACCACGTGTTATCCGAGTCTAGTAATGGGGTATGTATCTTGCATTATATCCACACAAAGAGGTGTTATACCCGACACTCGAAAAGGAATGTATGAAACAAAGTACAAGGCTGAACCTGGTAAGGTTCTGGAACTGATAGGGCACAATTTAGGTTGCAAACTGTGCCTTTGCGTCCTAGGTAGTCCCTTGGCTCCCTTTCAGTTCGCCTCGGGGTTTGGGTAAAACCCGGCTTTTATCTTAAATACTTATTACCGCCCATATTTCTGTTTACTTCGGCCATGTTACTGCTATTAAGGCTTACATATGTCGTACCACTTGAGCAACCTCCCTTCGTGGGCTGAGTGAGATTAAGGGCAAGCGTAATCACGTATATAGGGTCTTTTGTAGTTACATTTTCACGTAAGACATGTCTCTCAGTAATCAGGGACGGGAGCTCCGCAGACTGCTCACTATCTAAGTTCGTCTGCCGCTTTCTCATACCATTACCTAGGCCGCTAGTATATAGCCTTGCTGCGTGTATTGGGTTCTCGGGTAAATGAGTGTTGGCTTCTTCCTCATATCCTGAAAGACCCTACAAAAACCGCAGCATTACGTCCGATGAGGTGTGATCATCATACGGAGGCATTTGACGTGCCTTACTGCCTGTTGTCTCGTTCCAGTTATGGTATAGATAACGGCAGTACCGGTAGACAAGTGTAATTAGAGACCTTGGGAGGTCCATTCCGGTGGTCTATTGATGATGTTCTGGTTAGGTACCAGGTCCAGTCCCCAGGTCCAGTTGAAATATCTCTCAACGCACTGCATGGCTCCCTCATGCGTGAAAGCCGCCAACTGTTGGGGTTATCTCCTCCTTTAGTGCCTTAAGTTTAGTCGGAAGAGTTCGAAAGCTGTGCTGGAATGTGCGCGTTGTGGTTCCTGGAACTCAACCTAGGTTTAGCTACCTGTTGCTCTAGCTGAACCGCACGGTAACCGGAGCAGTGACATCGCACCGGTAGATAGTTAACTTTCCGGCGGAGGCGTCCAAGATCCGCAGCTGTAGCCAGTGCAAAACAAGCTAGGATATACCGCAGCTAGCTCTCCATATTTCAAAATGCCTCCTTTTCATTCAGCTGGTCCGCAAAGCTGGCTCGTGGAGGCCCTGATAGCTGCCCGCCATGTTGACAGGATGGGCTAATTTCCTTGTATCCTACGAATGAATTCAGCTAAGAGCGTTCATGCACTGAATTTAAACGAGCATCCTACCCTCGGCATCAGTAGGTCAAAGTTCCGCAGTTAAGAGGCGGAACCCTGTGTTATAGCGAACCATAATGAAACAAGCCCACGGCCATCATAAGAATGAGCATCTAAATAGACAAGGGCTAAGCATCAGGAGCGTCGACTCTTGAACAGCTGACTACACTTTGTTGAAAGAATGTCGGGTAAGGCTTCGTAAAGTTGAACTGGGGTTGTCCTAGATCCAGGCTTGCACGATCTGTCGCATCTTTACGCACCCCCGTAATTTATAGCTACGCATTCATGGTAAATCTTGCGTCTCGCAGTATATCTAATATCTGTTAGACATGGGTGCTGAAATACGTCATGATTAGACGAGACGATCGTTATAGTATGCAAGTCTCCGAATAAGGGATGAGGCTGAACCTTAATCCCGGATATCACCCCAGTGTTGCCACGTCGGAGTCTCAGCTACCCACCGCTCTCGCACTCCCTCAGTCCATTAAAAGAGTGCAGGAAAAGATAGCTAAATAGTTCTTGACCTACTAAACTTGAGTGCCCCATCTTTTTTGCCGCAATCCTTTTATATTGCGCGCCGCCACCGGGAGAAGTTTCCCTCATATTCTCGCATCCCCCAACCATATTGAATCGATCGCTCCAAGCTCCCCTTGTTCTGCGGCTTCGGAGGCAAACTGAGTGAAAAGGAGACCCATCGCACAGGGAAGCTAGATGCGATATAGATTGGCTAACTTTGCACTCGCTGATTATAGCTCATATGACGGAACGATATCACTGGGTGGGCATCAGGAGGTCTTATGATATCCCAGGAGCACGCAGGAGCCCAAGGGCGTCGCCTCGATCTGTACGCATATCTGAAGTTGGCGTCATCCAAGCGGTCCGCGAAATATCTCATGTCAGATTTGAATAGTGCCGAAAAATGTGAGGCCCCACACTATGGCGGGACACTATTTCAATTCTTATACCTCACGAGGAAAACTGTCCTCATCGGACCCTGGTACGTTTCAATGAGTGTCACTCCATGGAGTTGTTCGATTTATGTACATTCCATGCTCGCTCAAATCGGGAGCTCGGAAAATGCGAGACTCCCGGTATTATATTAGTAGGGCTAGAACCCCGTCACTCTCGAACTTCCAAATACGAGTGATCGAGCCCTTAACAACACGGGTAGCTAAGGCCTAGTCGCCGCTGTAGCAAGGAGTCCTGGGTCTCTGGAGCTCGGCACTCAGCAGCACCAGATGCCTCCTGAAGGTTCCGGGCTTACTACTCCGTCCCCGGTAGGTAGGTAGGTAAGTAGAAGCCCCTTTTAGGCTTCGTGGGCAAGATGCACTTCGCCGCCAAGGCCGCTCCTCCACCCCAGTTAGACGATCCTGCCTAATCGGGTATCGCCGCCGTCGAGGCTACAGGGAGGGATTACCGTACGGCTGAGGTCAGCCAAGCGGGCACGCCCGGGATGTCCAGGCACTAAGGGCTTCCAAATTTAGAAGGACTTGATGCCCGGTCACGGACCCGCCGCGGCCGCTTCGCGTCGGGATATCTATAAGAGTCGCGAGCCTTCCCGCCGTATGGAACTCTGCTGCTTTCATAGAGATAGATCGCGACGTGCGCCTCTAGTGTCTGTTCCGGTAGTCGTAGACAACGAAATCGCTGAACAGAGGAAGCAATGGTGAAGTTCGCTGCTACCATCACCGGCCTCCTGGCCGCTAGAGCCCTCGCGTC
The DNA here is from genome assembly GCA_004155945.1 of Monosporascus sp. mg162. Classification (NCBI taxonomy): domain Eukaryota; kingdom Fungi; phylum Ascomycota; class Sordariomycetes; order Xylariales; genus Monosporascus; species Monosporascus sp. mg162. Next base: position 7,698 of record QJNY01000597.1, on the reverse strand, counting down.
GCCAGTCCCCGAGGGCGACGGGGCGGCACGGAATGCGGCCCGACAGGCCACGAGCTACTGGTACGCCAACATGGACCATACGGGGCCGCACCGCGGCTACGCCCCGGGCCTCGACAACTCGGACTCGTACCCCGTGTTCGTGTCCGTGAACCCCGAGGACGGCGGGGCGGGGATCCAGCGGGCCATCAACGACGCCTCGAACGGGGCGACACGTCACGGGCAGTGGCTGGCCTCCGAACCAAGGGTATTATTGCCGCCCGCGTGAATCGTCCGCATTTGTGGTATTTGGCCTGACGCATGCGCGTACTCTAGGTCGTCTACATCCCCCCCGGGACCTACGAGGTCAGCGAGACGATCTACATGAACACAGCTACCATACTCATGGGCGATGCCACCGATGTAAGCGCTCTCGCGGCCCTGGAACTGCTATTGTCGATTTAACAACTCTCCGTAGCCCCCTGTCCTGAAGGCGGTCGCTGGCTTTTCGTCGGAAGAACGGACGCTCCTCAACGGCAAGCAAAAACCCCCAGGGTCGGCCCATGACCGGAGATGTTAACGATGTGCAACAGGCCAAGACCCGGCCACGGGTATCTCTGGAGAGCTGTCCTTTGCCGTCGGCCTGAAGAACCTGATACTCGACACGACGAGCATCGATGGAGGTAGGTAATACGACGCATACCGTTAATACTGCTGGTTTCAACGGGTTCGTGCTGACGCGAGAAGGCACGGAGTTCACGGCTTTATATTGGGGTGTTGCGCAAGTCGCCCAGCTGTCAAACGTCCAGATTCGCATGGCGTACTCCGTCAATGGAAGGGGCCACAGTGGCATTCGTCTTGGGAGGGGTTCCACGCTCGGGCTGGCTGACGTGCGTGTCGAGCGAGGGCAGGTAAGTGACCAAACTGTCTGCACGGACGGCATATTCGAGAACTCTCGCTGTACTAGACTTGTGCCACGGAAGTACTGACAAGGGCTCTTGGCCTAGAACGGTATCTGGCATGATGGACACCAACAAGCGCTCTATAAGTCCATCTACTTCTACCAGAACACGGTCGGTATGCTCATCAGCGGCGCTAACACGATCACCATCCATGCGTCTACGTTCGACACGGTCGGGACGGCGGTATTGAATACCGGCGGCAGCCCTTACATCGGGCTGATTGACGCCAAATCCGTTAACTCCGGCGTCACCCTGAGGACGACGGTCTACCCGTCCATCCTCATCGACAACCTGACCAAGGACACCGACTCAGACGTCGTCGTGGTGCCCGAGCGGACGGTTCTCGGCGCCCGGAGCCACGTCGACACGTTCACCTACGGCAACACGGTGGGCCGCGACCCGGTCTACGGGGAGACGACGTCATCCGTGCCCCGTCCGGCGAGCCTGGCGCCCGGCGGGAACTTCCCCGCCATCCCCGCCCCCAGCTACGCCGGGAACACGGTCGACGATTTCATCAATGTCAAGGACCCCGCACAGAACGGCGGCCACGAGGTCCTGGGCGACAACACGCGGGACGAGTCGGCGGTCCTCAACCAAATCCTGCGGTACGCGGCCGAGAGCGGCAAGATCGCGTACTTCCCGTTCGGGCTGTACCGCGTCGACGACACCCTCTTCGTCCCCGCCGGGTCGCGGATCGTCGGCGAGGCGTGGGCCACCATCACGGGCAACGGGGAGAGCTTCAAGGACAGCTCGAACCCGAAGCCCGTGGTCAAGATCGGCAATCCCGGCGACGTAGGCGTTGCTCAGATCTCGGATATGCGCTTCACCGTCTCCGATGTCCTCCCCGGCGCCATCATCGTCCAGTACCACATGGCTGGCAACTCCCCGGGCGACGTCGCGCTGTGGAATTCGATCATAGGTATGTTCATCTCCTCGACCCGGCTCTAGACCCTGGAATCCCCACGTTTTTGGTTGTTCGAAGAGATGACTAATGGTCTCATAGTACGTCTTGCACTCCCCTCCCTCCTATTTGCGTGGTTTGTACTGTGCACCCGTCTCTGCTGAAGTGCAATAAAACATCCTCAAAACAGGTTAAAGTCAAAAGTAAGGACAACAGACATGCGGCTAACAGCCCCACAGACCGTCGGCGGCACGCGCGGCGCAGAAGCCCTCACGGACGCGTGCCGGGACGCGGCGAACGAGTGTCGGGGTGCCTTTATCGGGCTGCACCTCGCAAAGACATCATCGGCCTACATCGAGAACGTGTGGAACTGGGTGGCGGACCACATCACGGAGGACTTCGACGGGGGGTCGCGCATCGCGGCGAAGGGCGGGACGCTGGTCGAGGCGGCGGCGGGCGGCACGTGGCTGCACGCGCTCGGCAGCGAGCACTACTGGCTGTACCAGCTAAACCTCCGCGGCGCGCGCGGCGTCTTCGTCTCGCTGCTCCAGTCAGAGACCAACTACGACCAGGGCGACAACGTCGAGCAGACGCCGCCTGCGCCCTGGGTGCCTGACGTCGCCGGCTGGGGCGACCCGGACTTCTCGTGGTGCGGCGCCGCCGACACGCGCTGCCGTATGGGCTTCTCGAACTACATCCAGGGCGGCTCCGACATCTACCACTACGGGTCCGCGTCGTGGGCGTTCTTTAGCGGTCCCGGGTACCAGCAGTGTGCCGGTACTTATGCGTGCCAGAGTAAGTTTCCTCTCCGACTGGGTCGGCTGAGACAAACCCTCCTTTCGGGCCCGCCGTAGCTGACCGAATCTGCGAAATAGACCATATGCACTGGATCACGGAGACTCCTGACAACCTGCAGGTTTTCGGTCTATGCTCTAAGGACTCGTGGGCTGCGTTGCGCTTGGCGGATGGCACCAACATCGTGACGAGCCCAAACTTCACGGGATCCTGGCCCGGCGGAGGAGCACTCATTGGCCGTTACACGCCATAGTGGGCTGTTACCGTTAGTAACCTGCACGTTACGTAAGGGAGAAGGGGAAAAGGAGCTGTAGAAGATGTATATACATGTATATAATGTCCAAACGTTGCGCAGTATATATCCTGGTATCTGAATACATACTCACCTGACCTTTAAACGGCACATCAACCGGAGAGGTACTATATCTAGAAAGGCGCATATCAGGTGATAGAAGACAATAGGGACGGTGTGCAATGCCGGATGTTCCTTCGGCTAGCAAACTAATAAATGGAGAATTGACCTCCTGCGCCGATTTCCGGGTGCCGAGAGCTTCCGCCATCGGCGTCGATGGGACTCAACCTTGTTATATAAACTCGACAACGGAATACAATGGTGGCTGCAACGAATGGTAGCGGGCTTTAGGACGCCCTGGTATGGGAGACGTAGAGAGCACGGGGACGCTGTCGCGCGTTGCCGACTATGCCTCCTTTCTCAGCGTCGTCATTCGAACAAGTAGTCCTTCGGCTGGCCACGGAGAATCACCAATTCTAGATTTGACCCAGGTGGAACCTGGGGTTAGAAGCGCTCACCCGGTGCCTCTCAGCCTTTCGGCTATGCCTTGCACAATCCCCGATCCTGGGCCTTAACAACCTAGAAAAGTTCCAATTTTCTGAGCTCCGGGAGTAGAAAGTGGGTCGCGCCGCATTATTGCGCCTGGTGCGGGGAGTTGCCCGCGGGCACGGATGGTGGGCAGTGGTGATAAACAAGTTGCCCGTACGCAGAAACACGAAATAGCAACTGGTTGGTTGCTCTTTGAATGGGCGCTCGTCGGTTTATCGTGCGAACCCGGTCCAAGTCGGATCTCTGAAATGCTGGGTGCCATATTGAAGAATCACATGTCGTTGCAAAGGTGTCCGTTATATTTCCGGAAGGATTGTGCGTCGTCTCGAAGTTCAAATTGATGATTGACCAATGGATAGTCCAGGTACGTACATACTGAATACGAATACGAATGGGTGGAGAAGCGGAGAGGTTGGCCAAGACGTGGGTTGCGTTATCAGATCCTGATCGGATCAGTGAAAAGCGGCAGCAGTGCAACCATTATGCCGGCGCACTTACGCACGCTAGTAGCTCTAGGGTACGATACCTATGTACCTAAGCCCACCTAACAGAAGTCAGGACGGGTGAATGATTGATGGAATGCAGTGCTAATGCATGATATTTAGTGGGATTTTCACTCGGGAAGTTCGCGTCCCAGGTGGTGTCATGTTGGAATTGGCAACGAATCAGGACCTCGTGCACCTGCAATCATTCACCAACGGCGGCTTTAAGCTTCTCTACTCGGTCCACGTACCACATAAAACCAGTGGCCTCACGAACTGACGGGAAAGCGTGGAGTAGGTATCCAATGAGTCGTATCGAACACCAGGACCCCTTTTCTGTCCGTCTCCAGTTGTTACTGTACTTAGCACCGCTGGAAGTTAGGTACCTATCCTACAAGATAGAGCTACAGCATGTTCAGCCTGCATGTAGATAGATACCTAGGAGATGCATGTCCCGTATGCTGTACACATTTGCTGTAGGTACCTTGCCAGATTTGCTATTCTTCACTAACATGAAAGGATATCAATGAGAAAAGCATTGCAGCCTCCCTGGTGTCTGTCTGAGTCTGTATTCGAGGTCGCTGTATGGAAATTGGATGGGATGTTCGAGGTTCATGACGTCCGATCATGGGTCGATTGCGGCCTGATAGTCTTATATAAAGATGGTTCGATAAAAAAGATAATAATAATAAAAATGGAAATGCAACTAGGTTTAATCGCTACCGCTCTCCTTCTGAAAGAGATTGGTGCTTGGGCCTCTTGCAGGTCTTTTATCGTAAGGTTCGAGTTTAAGGGGGTCTCAAGTCTTTCTCCCGCCGTCAGTTCAGCCGCCTGTACGGGTTCTTCATTACCGACTTGTCACTGTACTTGGACTTGTCCCCTGATTTAAGCCCTAAGAAGCAGAACCCACTAAGATTTACTGGACTTTCCGCTTTTGGATGTAATTGAATGTTGCCCACGCCATGTACCGCGAACTTAACCCTCGAACTTCTACCAAACATCGAAATTTCTGACTGATAAGACGGACCTTGTTCGCACCTTTTCTTTTCCAATTCCTGGACATAATAATAGTCCAGTGCCTACGCTCCTTTTTTTGATCTCGCTTGCTGCTTTGCTCTTCTTATGGTCAAGCTTCCAGGGCTCTACATCACTGTCTTGGTGTCTTAAAGGAAGAAAGTCACTACCAGCTCGCCCACCATGGACGTCGTCCTCGAGCTCACCGATACTTTCATAGCCGACTACATCTATGCCTGGGCCTATCCGGCGAAGCCGGCTCCCTACGACTACCCGAGCGTCACCAATGCTACTGGGCCAGTCTTCTCGTCATGGCAGTACAAGCCGGCCGCATCTTTCCTCCATGTCGAGCCTAGCAAGGCTGCTTATATGAGCGCTTGGGATAGGGACAACCTTTGCCGCCAGGCCATTACTCTGTATATGATAACATGGTTCGTATGATGCTTCCTGCCGCGGTAGGCTGCCTGTCGTTAACCCAACTTCTCCTAGGATATTTGGCTTTCTCCTGTACTTCATCTTCGGGTCGCTGTCATACGTCCTGATCTTTGACAAGAGGGCTCTGCAGCACCCCAAGTATCTCAAGAACCAGATGTGGTCTGAGATCAAGCAGGCGAACTGGGCCATGCCGGGGATAGCCCTTCTCACGACGCCGTGCTGGCTACTCGAGGTCAACGGTTACACCAAGCTCTATGATAACAGCGCCGATGGTCCGGGTTTCTGGTACGATATCCTGCAGTTCCCTCTGTTCATCCTTTTCACCGACGCCATGATCTACCTGATCCACCGCGGCCTGCACCACCCACTCGTCTATAAGCGCCTGCACAAGCCGCACCACAAGTGGATCGTGCCGACGCCCTTCGCCTCGCACGCCTTCCACCCGGTCGACGGCTTCGCGCAGTCGCTGCCCTACCATATCTTCCCCATGCTGTTCCCGCTCAACAAGTACGCGTCGGTCGCGCTCTTCGTCTTCGTCAACTTCTGGAGCATCCTCATCCACGACGGCGAGTACCTGGCCAACAGCCCCGTCATCAACGGCGCCGCCTGCCACACCATGCACCACCTGTACTTCAACTACAACTACGGCCAGTACACGACCTTGTGGGACCGCCTCGGCAACAGCTACCGAAAGCCCAGCGAGTCGCTGTTCAGGAAGGCGGAGAAGATGAGCGAGAGCGAGTGGCAGAACCAGATCAAGGGCGTCGACACCATGGTCAAGGAGGTCGAGGGCATCGACGATAGGACGTACGCGCCAGTCGACTTGAAGAAGACTAAGTAGGTCCGCTCTCGGCGGTTCTTACACTCAAAAGGGTGGCTTTTGCGCTTATGATTTGTTACGCGGCGGTCCCCGCGACGCCCGGATTCTGCGGCATCGTGCTCGGGGGGGGGCCGACGACGACTGCTTTTTGAGACTGGTGTATTCGATAGAAAGCGACGTGCTTATCCATATCCTCACGATGCCTTCGCAGGCCGCGGGGAACCCTTGTATATAAGAGACGAACTACTAGTCGGCCTTCCCGGGGCGAAGGGTGGTTGACTTGATGGGGGCGACGGCGTTTACGGGGATTCACGCATATTAATATCTCGTTGCCTGTTTATGGAGGGGGTCCCTTACTTGCGGCACGACGTCGGGAATGGGCGCCTCTGCTCGGGCATGAGGCCAAAACTGGAATAGGGGTACTCCAATATTTAATGCGCTGCCGCCGACGGGAGACGACACGAAAATATGGCACTGATTATAACCCGTTTCGGACGTGACCATGTCAACGGACAGGCTTTTCGGGCCCGCGTTAGCCTTGAGTACCTAGCCGTGGTGACGTCCGGCAACTAACCAACCGGGAGTGCTTTGCAGGGACCCTCTCTTCTGCCAGTTAACTACTCAGGTACATAAGCCTCGCTGTCCACCAACCTAGGCACATGTTTGCTCACTCACTCAAGGTAGATGGAATGGTGTGTAGAGATAGCTGGCTAGCTTGTGCAAGGTGTGCGTGCTTGTGCGCACACAGAGGTTCGCGGATATAAAACAACGCCTGAACCCGGAGCAAGATACGCACGCGATGGATGGTGCAGTGCCGCCCTTCCGTTCGGTGGCCTATCGTCTTGGTTTGGTTGGTTAGTGCCAGCTACTTACGTACTGCCTAGAACATCTTCTATGCGCATCGAGACCTAGATCCGAGATTCGCACGGAAGGGGGCGAGAGGTCTTGGAGATCTCCTGTGGGGTTGAATGAAATTAAAAAAAAGGGGGGAAGGGGGGAAGTCGAGTCGGAGGCTATAGAGAATCTAGCTCGCTCATGATGCCTCCTCGGCTTATGTAGAGCGGATCTGTGTCAGGTTAACCCCGTAAATAGAGACTCGGCGGATTCCTAGAGAACGTAAGAAGGTAGACTATAGGAATATATTCCACGCGCGATGGGGTAGGATGTGGTATCCGTAAATCTATAATATATGTACATGGTCGAGCCGGAGAGGGTTCTGACGCGTCATAGCGATGAGTGGTGCCAATCGATAATGATGATGAGCAACTCTGCCGTCGTCTTGTCTTGCCTCCGGCGAAAATTGGGGCCAACAGAAAACACAGCCAGTTAGAAAAAAAGTCGAAGTCATCTTCGAGACCCAGTTATCGAGAAACGTACTGAATAATCAAGCTCCTCGGCCTCCTCGACCAGCCTGCAGCATCTGTGACGCCGTTCAAAAAAAAAAAAAAAAAAAAAAAAAAAAAAAAAATAAA
>QJNY01000596.1:0-46429 GCA_004155945.1 Monosporascus sp. mg162 | reverse complement strand
CCCCCCCCCCCCCATTTTACTACTGCGTGTGGTTTCCTATCCCGGGCAGCCAAACTCATTACTTTATCAGCCTGATGCAAGCACCTGAAATAAGTGCTACTCAATCATCCTCTCTTCATTTCTTACTTCTGGTGTATCTTGGGGGCCAACCACAAAATCTCTTTTGACTCTGACCTTCGTCCTTACCCTCGACTTTAGAGTTCCTTGCGTGTCTTTAAAAAAATTGTTTTTTAAAAAACATTTACCGCGTACCAAGTGCATCACCAGCTTGCTCCCACTCTCCCACTTCTGTACCCTTCATTGTAACCCCCTGCTTTTCTATCGACCCGCATCTGCTGGTTACACGGGGACCGCGTTGGGTTTTGCCTACGACGAGACGTGCATCTCGAAATTCTTATTATTGGTTCTAGAACATCTTCAAACATCTTCCATCCCGGACACTCGTCATTGCGACATGAGCAAGATGCTCACGGACGGAACGATGACCTGGTTCGCTCAAGCATTTCAACCCGGCATGGTGCCCTCGGAAAACATCTGGGTTGCTATCAGTTGGATCTCTTTTTTCTTCGTATGCTTCCTCTTCTTCTTCTTCTTCTTATTCTTGACTTTGACTTTGACCTTTTTCTTATTTTGTCTGAGTAATACCCGACTTCATAACTAACGAAGTGGGTCGCTAGAAACTAGTCAGCTTCGCTTTTGCTGCGCCAATGCTTGCCTTAATCATTTTCGACTTTTTACTCTGGATCTGGAGATTAAGTCGACCGCAGCCTCGTGTACCCAAGTCTGCGCGACCGGATACCGTCGTAGGCCCGGAGAAACCAGACAGTCGCAATCGTGCGCCCCAGCCGGCGAAAACATCCAGCTTCGCGACATCACCCCTCACAGATGAAGTCAGCAATCAGAGGCGCTCGGCCTACACGAGCACCACCTCAGAATCCTGAGCCAAAGTTGGGGTTTCATTGATAACAACAACGACACAGGGCATAGGGTCCGTAAAGAAACGCCTTGAAGGAACACCCGACGTCATACCATTTCCAGCTTTTCTATCTAGGACATCTGAGACAGAACTTTTAGCAAATCACTTGTTACACCCATCGCCGTTACCTCTCCTCCGGCGCCGGCGCCTTGGATGATCAGCGGGTTGCTTCCGTACCGCTTGGTATAGAAGCTGATGATGTTGTCGCTTCCCTTGAGAGCGGCGATGGGGTGGGACTTGTCAAACTTCTCGAGTCCCACCTTGACTGCCTTGGTAGCCATATCGATACTTCCTACAAACCGCACCACCTTGGATTCGTTCTGAGCGGCCATCTTGGTCTCTTCCATCTGTGAATCGAATTCGGGCAGTCTCTGTAAGAACTCGTCCCCGCTCGAGACGGACTCGAGTTCTTTGGGTATCAGGCTCTGTACGGGGAAGGAGGTAGGTGACTCGACTGGGAGACCAGCCAGTCGGGCGAGGATTGTAAGCTTTCGTGCCACGTCGAGGCCGTTCAGGTCATCCCGGGGATCCGGCTCTGTATATCCCAGCTCCTTTGCCTTCTTGACCTCGGCAGACCACTTCCCACCGGAGCCCTCGACGGGAGCAAACGAGTTGAAGAGGAAGGACATGGTGCCGCTGAAGACGCCCTCGATCTTGGTCACCTCATCTCCAGTATCCACTAGGTCCTTGAGCGTCGAGATGACGGGGAGACCAGCGCCAACGGAGGACTCATGGTAGACCTTGGCCCCAGAATTAGCGGCTGCGGCGAATATATCCCGCCACAGCTGGTAGGAGCCCGAGAAGGCCTTCTTGTTAGGAGTGACGATGCTGATACCGCGGCTCAGGAAGGAAGGGTAGCTGTCTGCTACGTCTTGAGAGCTTGTATTGTCGACGAGGACAACCTTGGACGGGGCGCCGGACAGGTACTCGACGATCTGAGGAAGCGGCAAAGGTGCTTCGGTGGAGGCGGCAAGGTCTTGTAGAAGGCTGCTGGTGTCTAAGGTGTAATCTTTGTTGTACAAGGCTTTCTTGCTCGTCGAGATGTAGCAGAGGTTGAGCTTAGGATTCGGTCGTCGTGCAGCCAAGGCCTCGAGCTGAGAAAGGAAGCATTTGCCGACGCCTCCAACACCTGGTCCCAAGCAGATAGAAGATCAGTTGCCCTGGTCTCCTCAATAGAAGGCCAGCCTTATTTGTGTGATGGGAAAAGTTTACCTATAATGGCAATGTTGACCTGCTTAGCTGCCGACATTTTCGATTTGACTATGCTGGCTATTACAGCCGGAGGTTAAGGCAAAGAAAAACAAAAAAGATTGACGAGGTTTGAGCACAAGCTGCCTAGAGCGAATAATAAGAAGCTTCAACTTTAAGGAAACTTTGGGCAAAAAAAGTATGAAGGATACCTTGGGTAAAAGGTATGTAGGAAACTTCGGGCAGAGAGTATGTAGGTATAATTCAATTCAACGTGGGGTAATTTCTCACGTCTGGCTCGGCGCCGATCGCGGGGCATTTTCAGGGACACAATGCGCTAAAACGACAGCTGCCGGTGGCGATACACAGCAGCACCTTTTAGTGGATACAGACGAGGCTGAAGCTTTTCAGTGAGCAACCATGGCAGAAATCCCCCAACCGCAACTTCTACAAACACCTAAGTTACATACCCCGGTAGGCAATATCATAGCATCATAATATACCTACCTACCTACCTACCAGACCTTACTCAACAACGCCTCCCACCAGACCTCCCTTGCTGCGCTATAATGCCACAAGACCCGCACCTCTACGGCCAACGCCCCGCCAAGAAACAAAAGAAGGAGATCCCACTGTCCAGCTCTCTGGCCTTCACCTCGCAGCTGACCGAGCTCCTCTCCGCCTCGTCCTCCACCTCCACCTCCTCGGGCCGCGCCCGGCCCTCGAGGCAGAAAGACGACATATTCTCGGTAAAAGCGAAGCGGAAGAGCCACCACCGAGATGAGGAGGAGGACGCGACCACCACCGCGTCCGAGCAGCCTCTGAAGCTCAAGAACCCCCGCGGCACCGAGGAGGAGATGCAGGACTTCCGGCGCGCGCGGCGCAACATGGAGGAGAAGGCGCGCCTGTACGCCGCCATGAAGAGGGGCGACTACCTCGCCAGGGAAAACGAGGCCGCGCCCCTGGTGGACTTCGACCGCAAGTGGGCCGAGACGCACCCCGACGGCGATCCCAGCCGCGGGGACTCCAGCTCGGGGTCCGACGACGAGTCCTCCGCGTCGGGAGACGGGGGCGCCGGCGGAGGGGAACTCGTCGAGTACAAGGACGAGTTCGGGCGCACGCGCACGGGCACGCGCGCCGAGGCCCAGCGGTACCAGCGGCGGCAGGCGCGCAGCCGGCTCGGCGCCGCCGAGCTCGAGGCCATGTCGGCGCGCCCCGCGGCGGCGGCGCCCGACGTCGTGATACACGGGGACGTGATCCAGAGCGAGGCCTTCGACCCGGAGGCCGGCGACGCGGCGCGGATGGCCGACCTGGCGGCGCGGCGGGACCGCACGCCGACGCCGCCGCCCGACGCGCACTTCGACGGCCGCGCCGAGATCCGCACCAAGGGCGTCGGCTTCTACCAGTTCAGCGCCGCCGAGGAGGACCGCCGCCGCGAGATGGAGGCCCTGCGCGCCGAGCGCGAGAGCACGGAGCGGGCGCGCCGGGAGCGCGAGTCGGAGCGCGAGAGGAGGCGCCGTGAGATCGAGGAGAGGAGGCGGCGGATCGGCAGGGCCAGGGCCGAGAAGCTGGCCGATAGCTTTCTGGACGGACTGGCGGGGGAATTGGGTAGTGGTGGCGGTGATGGTGGCGGCGGCGGCGGCGGCGATGGGAAGCGGGAGAAGAGCGACGAGGGAGCGGAGTCCGGCGTCGAGGAGAAGGCGGGAGTCTTGGGGAGCGCGGAAACGACCGCGCAGAAGGGCTACCAGTGAACCAGCGCCGAAATATGGGTTTTAGGTGATAGATAGGTGGGTGGTTATACGCCCCCGGTTCTCATAGCTTCGACAGTTGAAACAGAGATACCCCTTTTTTCCTCGGAAAACATACTCTATACGCGTGCGATTTGATGACGAAGGGCGGGGAAAAGAACAAGAAAATTTGTGTCTTGATGTTCATTCCACATACAGCGCTACAAGGAAGTCACGAGCATATCAAACAAGCTAGATACACTACCAAGGTATATATAATGTGTGCAGGTAACCTATGATCACGGGATGGCTCCAATCCCAATTCCAATATAGTCCAGTCCAGCCCGATCCGTTCCCTCGTGCTAGCTTATATACCCGTTTAAGTACAGTTGGAGCTGCAGATCGACTTCAGACTTCTCCAGCTACATCCTTATCCACGCCGAAGAGCTGCAGCCCCTTTCCTGACTTGTTGAGCAGTCATTCTTCCCTGTACCGCCTTGGAAATGACAAGTCGGTCGCTAACCAACCGCATGCCCCTCGATAGTGCTCGAAAATCCCGACCGAGGAGCGCGGTACCGATAGATGATGTTCCGCGATGTTACGCGGCTCGTAAGCGTAAGCTGTCGGAAACGTATAAGAGTTACTATACCAGATCATGTGCGGGCCAAACGATGCGGTGAATGTTTCCCGTCCCAAACCAAACGCCAACCACATTTTGTTCCCAGAACTCCAAATAGGTAACCATCTCACCGCCATGGATATAGATAAGCAGAAGCGCAAGGCCAACAACAAAGCTCAACAGGTGTCGTGGATATGTATGGGGGGTGTAATAAGAGCTTCGGTTGATGAAGAGGCTATGAGGCGAGGCTGCGGCATCGCACGCCTGTGCGGCCTGTGCAGCAGGAGATGACGCGCATCAAACCGGATGTCCTGGTCAGGAAATCCCCCCCCCTCCAACACCAAGGTATGGCACAGGGAACCGGCGAAATTCGAGCGAGTTGTATACCTAACTCCGTCCTAAACAACAATTACATGTGAGATGGCTCCTAAAAACGCCCAGAATATGCTGTCTCGTATAAGTATCATGCGCAAGCAAAATTTTTCATCTTCGTCGGGGAGAAGTGTTTGTGCGGCCTATTCGGCGACAACTCAGGTGAGCCACCAGAGGCAGCCACAGTCGCTCATGTGTTCGCTAGAGCTAGAACCAGAGCTCGAGTCGGAGGAATCGGGTTCCGGGTTTTCTCCTTCCGTTTCCTTGATCCTGATCTGGACCTCACGCCCGTACTCGTCAAAAACGGCTCTGCTCTCACCATTTGGGAGGATTTCGAACTGGCGGCACCAGGGGTCGACACTAGCAAATCCCGGTACGCGGCGCTCCATGATTTTGACGACACGTGGGTACACTTGGGCATTCTCCGTCGGTGTCGGCGGGGGGTCAAAATAATGCACCGTGGAGGACGCTGGCGGGGAGGATGTCCGGGTCGAAGCTCTCGGTTCGCCCTGGTCCGCGGATCCTTCGCTGCCATCCGTCCGTTTTGGTCGAATCGACGCAGACTGGACAGTAAGTGAACTTGTGGCGCTTGGCAATACGCTATTAACGCGCTCGAAACTATTGTTCTGAGTCGCGTAGATGAAAGTTTCCAGCACCGTACTTTCCCAATAACATACCCAGGGCTTCTCCCCTGGTTTCGCAACTCCTTTTCTATGGACATCGCCGCCGAATATAAAGTCACGCCGGTTAAACTTCTTGGCATCTGACAGGTTGCCATCAGCTTCGAGATACTCTTCCGGGATGATGACGGTCTTGTTATAGAGCGTCCAGAAAGACCACGCAGGACCGCGGTCTGGTTCAAGAGAGTCCTCGACGAGTCGTAGTTTGAGGGGATTACTTGTGGAGGGAGGCTGCATGCCATAAGCGTAGACATTCCGATCCAGCGTTCTTTCAGCGTTATACGAAAACTCGAACGAGTAATTCGACACGTCTGGTTCACCAGATCTCGGCGTAACAGTCAAGGACAGGTCCGCATACAGGAGATTGCAGTTCCAAGCCCCGGTTTGGGTTGGGTCGTCGAAGCACACGTCTGGCGAACGTTGCAGCATGAGCGGCATCTGGTATGTGCCCTCGACCAGGGCGGGCAGATCAGGCGGAACGGTCTCTAGCGGTTGGGAATCATAGGTGAACGTTCTCACAGGCGGAGACCTATTAACGGCGTTAGCATGAGCGCGAATGACTGCAAGACCGGCGTTCCCTACTTCTCTGAGTCGTCGCTCAGTTTAGAACCGACAAGGGTTCCCAGGACCGCTCCGATCACCCCGCCCAGCAGCACAAGGACAACTACCACCAACCCGATCGCCCAGCATGGAACGACGCCCCAGATCCTTTTCCTCGCCGCCCCTCGCCAGCCCGACGGCGCCTCTTTCTCGTTCGCAGCGGTCAAGGCGGCCGTGTTGATTTCGTGATGGCTGGCCTCCGATCCGAAGCTCCGTACAGATTGCCGAGCCATCGGAGAATTCGCAACGTCTAACTCGTCCGTCGAAGAGAACTCGGGATTCCTAGTAGCGAGCCCGATACCACCAGCACCAGGTATTGCACTGCATGCACCAGGCGTTGTATCACCAACACCAGGAATTGGTTGCGGCGTCGACATGCCCAAAGCCTTCCGTTGGTACGCCTCCTCCGGATATCTGGTATAAGGCGGAAGCTGTTCCGTGTGACCGTCGGGACCGATCAAGTCGGCAGCATCTTCTCCATCCGGACCTAACCTCCTCTGGTAATTGTCGACGGTGCCGGGAAACCCTACCGGAATGGCGGTCGGGGTTGTCTGGCCTTCTTCTACTTCTGGAACCATCGTCTGAGGATACATGCCGTATGGATGAGTCGGACCACGTGGGCCATTGTACGATCGCTCAGATATGGGTGCAGTTGACGTGGTGGCCAAACTGGCCGTCCTAGTAAGCCTTACGTTCTGCTGATACATCTCGTAGGGATGAGATGGGCCCGGGAGATTTTCGTTCATCACCGCGTCCGTCCTAGAAAAACGCGACGTTCCTGGCATACTGGTCACACTTGCCACCCTCGCCGGGGCGCCCTCATTCGCGACGTCTACCGATGGGCGATCGCCATCATGTCGCAAAGTAAGGGATTCCCGGGGTCGATGTCCTTTCGAAACACTGGACGGCCGTGATAGTTCTATATGGGCGGGCAAGAATTCGGGGTTTGACGAGGTGGCGGCACGGGGATTAGGGGCGCCATGGTTCTGGGTAGCTTCGGCGGGACGGAAGCCGTCCGAGATGCCCATGGCTGCTGCCAGAGCATAACTGTAGTCGTCATCGCCGTCGATATCGAGCTCGTGGGTACCAGACAACCGAGCAGACGCCCTCAGAGAGCCGGTACGGTCCACTCCGGACGACTTATCATGATTGGCACTGCCCATGTTGGGGCCCTGGTCGCGGTCGGTATCGATGAAGAGGTCGAAGAGAACTAGGTACTGAGGCTTTGCGGCATCAGCAGCGTCGGCCTGACTATCAATGACCTCGGCCCATGAAGGTCATGGAATACCGGCGATTGAATTGAGAAGGGACCAGCCTAATCAAGGGAAACACTTAAGATTTCATCCGGAAGACTCGACGTCGTGATTGAGTTGATGTTTTAGGGGATATTAGCGATTGCACAATGGCAATTGGGGGGGGGTTCCGTGGTTTGTGGTAGCGTTTCTCTGGATTCTGGAAGATGGATGTATGTTTGCAAGTTGGGGAAAGGATCAGACAGGACGGTGAGTCGACGATGTTCAGTGGCTGTGTGTCCTTGGTATCCATATCAAGACCCATAATTGGCACTGAGCAGGAAACAAGAAGAGCGCTAGCGAGTTTCGGACTTGCAAAGTCTTGGAGCCGTCTTGGAGAGAAAGTAAAAGAGAGGGCCACTGGACCACTAATGACCACTGGCCTCTGGCGGGCTCTGGCGAATGTGGTGCACAGTGTCATTGGGAATCTTGGCGGACTGTTTATTATTCTTTGCCCCACCGCTGGCTTTTCCAATGATCAATCGACAATGCACACCCACAGTATTAAAGTTACATACCCTCTCGGTGCGACGGCACGGCACTTCGTCTGAAGTTAGGTACTTAGTACTTACCTTAGCAGGGGGCTTTTTGTTGGTGCATACATTCACTGACATTACATTTACAACAGATTGAGACCCAAAAGCACCAAAACAGCTGCCCGAGTTCGCCCATGCATCTGGAACTTGGCGAACATACATACACAACAGCAACTAGGTAGCCCGGGTAGCTGGCCTTCAAATTCCTACATACAGCTACCTCGCCTGCTTACAATTGGACCATCTCCAATTATCAAAAACTTCCCTTGACCACGAAGTCATTTATTGCTACCTAGTAATTTACAAGCTTACTAAGGCTGCACTCGTGCACAAATTCGATTGGACATGCCGGCATTGGAGAGCTGAGCTCAAAAAGGGCGCCATTTACTGTAGGTGCCTCATGGGTACTCGCAAGGTATTGGGATTGGTTCAATTGGTTTTTCGTAGGAAACCATTGCTTTTCAGCAACAACAGCTGGCACCGGACAAAGCCTTAGCAATTAACCCCATCATTCATGTGGCCGTCCTGCATCGACGCTACTACTACAGTACTGTATTACATGGGCACTGTCACGGCCATCCCAGCCTTCTTTAAGGTTATTTTATTTTTCCTTGGGGCCTGTACAGCACTCCGCTTACCAGTTGTCCCAAATTGACAGGCTTGCATGATCTACACGTGTATGACAACATGCCGGTCGTGCGCCCGTAATCGTCCACTGCCCCCGGAAGATCCCATTTAGCTGATGATCAGCTCACTTCCAGGTGGTTAGACATAACGAACCGATAAAAAGGGACTACGCGGAAGGGTAGATACCGGCCCCGGAGCGTCATATATTCCTATATAGGTAGCAAAGTACGGAGTATAGGGATCACATACCGAGGTTTGGCCCCAGGCCTCGCTCTATAGCCTGCCGGCTGCTTCCTCGGACTGCCGGGTCCCATGCACCATTTGGACTCGTGGGTGAACCCACGCACGAATCCATATGTTAATGAGCATGTGAAGAATGTAAGAGGTTCCATAGGTATCCTCATTTCAGGTCGTCAGCTTCTGCCTGCCCATTACTGCTATTTCCCTCGGGGCTTACATAGTATACCGCGTCGAGGCTCTCAGATCTTTTGCAGTTTTCGGAAATACTGTACCGCCTTTGGCAGGAGACCAGGCGGTTTCAAAACCCGAAGTCAAAGCCCCAGCCCCGTTAGAACTTTCGACTACCATTTCAGCTATCTCTATTAGAGCAGGACGCCACTACTGTAAATAAAATCTTTCGAAAAGGGGAAACAAAGAAATCAAGAAGGGAAAACAACTGCTTGTAGGGTTTCTTTCAAGGCCGCCCACAACTTGAGCAGTTTGCGATTAGTGATTTTCTTGACGACAACTTCAGGGAAGGATAGCACGTATTAGGTATATTCATATATGCATACTTTGTATATCTGCTTCTACATGTTAGGCAGGTATGTATCCAATAGGGCATACAGCTACTAGGGGCAATGCGCGGACTCTGGTAGGGTCGGGAATTCGGGTTTGTTTTTATTGATAAAGACCTAGCTAACCATGGAGAGCCCGAGCCAACACGAGCATTGGCACCTCCAAAATAATAGAATGTGAAGTCGGTGGCTGTTGCCCTTCTCATCAGAACTACATGGCATGTAAGTGCGGACATGTATACAGCAACTGACTTCAAATGATTGCACAACGATCTGCAACCATGTCATGGCTGAGGCCAAAGACTTTCTCTTGCCTCAAGCCGCACGAAGATCCGACATCAGCTGAGGTTTTAGGGTTATAAAATATATATACGTACTTCTCACGTCCCTGAAAATCCGAACCGAAACGGATTAGTCCAGCATCTAGAGGGAAAGAACATCAGCTTCTTACGAAGTACTCACTTAGCCTCAGAGCCGCCGCTCGATAAATCTCACTTACGGCCCCAAGTCGTACATCGGCAGGTAACTCGTACTAGGTCAGAATAACACCGTTTATAAGGGCTTTGCCTAAGGAGTAGAAGTAACTTCGACAACAACAACAGGTATATCACAAGTTGACCATTCGTTGGCCATATAAACCTAGACTTACTTTATAGAGCAAGGCCACGTAGAGATTCTGTGGACTGGGGATGTATACTGCTAGTAGCAATCCATCGACAATGCACGACTTGGCGCCGCCCTAAAGTGAGATTTATCGAACGGCCGCTCTTAGGCGAAGCGAATACATGGATTAAGCACATGAGACACCTAAGACCAGACACGGGATTGGTGATGCAAAAATATTCTAGCTGGGCATTAGCAGCCCTACAACGCAAGATTTCTGATCCTACCATACATACATACTGTATACTTAAGTAAGTAGCAAATTCTTCACAGCCGAAAATCTCCGCTTTCTGGGTGGCCCGATAGCTCTACCTATTCGTGCATGAATATATAGCGCCGTCATTCTATCTCTATAATACTGCTTCACTGTGAAGACGGTTCTTCTACGTACAGACCCACCTGCTATCGACGTTCTATGCCCACTGCATGACCAGGTTGTTACCGTATTAACCGTATGTCAAGCACACCCATTATCCTTGGAATAATTCGATCTTGGCCCTTGGCCGTGGTGAGTCGATGATGATGGATTACTCAACAATTTGTGGAGATGTATGCGTACGATGGTATCGTACAATGAGTGGGACGAGGTGGGAATTCCATACCATCCTGATGCCGTCCGAGTCTCTGGGGTCCGTAAGCAAGTACATCTGAAATGTTGTATGCTATTAGGCCGGGAGCGCTGACAACGACGCCACAGTTTATGACGCCTTTTCAAAGCCTCCTTGAGTATATACCTGCCTAGGTATACTTCACATTAGCTAGCCTAGGGAGTTATTAGAATCTCGGCGTGCATAATCCTGTTCTCAGGCATATGCTCTCAAGGATAAGAAAATAGGCGTAGCAGGAGGGATCTCACACGCAATATATATTATTATGCAAAAAAAGGATAAATAGGGTCTGAGTCCATACTGACAAGGCCCACTCCCGTGAAGATCCCTAGAGTGCTCGTTAATCCATGGGACGAACATCATATCTCGAAACCTCACGCAATCTGAAGCTTCTGACCGATCACATGTACCCTAAGACGGTACTAGAGGATCGTTGCTTCGTGCGCGAACGAAACACATTCATGACTCTCCAAATGGCAGCGAATCCTCGAGACTCAAATACACGCTGGGTCTCTAAGGATGAGCGTATTAATCGAAGCAGCATCTTTGGACAAACTTGACCACCGCCTCTTAAAAGGAACACATGCCCTAGAACCACCCTCGGTAGCGGAATGCGCGAAGCTGATTTCAACTTCGCGACATCGTATACTCCCTTAAACCATGGGTCTTTCGGAACCTTTCCTTCAGCTGTGCGGGACTATCAAAGAGAGCTACAAGATAAGACCGAGGCGCAACCCGATACGTCTATTCAATTTATACATCCTAAGTGATTACGGCAAGCAAGGGAAGCCATTTCCCCTTCACAGGGTGCAGCAGTGGATGGAGTTGTATTTCCTCCCAATGCTACGACTATCATCAACATCACGTTGAAGAATCCATCCCACCAAGAATAGAATATAATACTTTATTTTAACACTATCTACCCGTCATGACTGCAAGACCATCCAGTCCCTCGAAGAGACGACTCTGGTAAAATCGCGTTGCAATGAGCTCACCTACACTGTAGAAGTTTGTACGACCATCGAAAGGTTAAGGATGCCCTTGAGTTGGTCCCTCAGCTCGGAAACACAAAATTCAAGCTAGCGATGTTTGACACAATCCTTCCTTTCCCCGGCGTGAGCTTTCCTTGGGAGTCTCTTGTCCGAATATGCGAAGAGTTCGACGTGCCAAGTTGTGTAGACGGCCCGCACGGAATAGGCCATATCGACCCGACATATCTTGCCCATGAAGGGTCGGACTTCTTCGTCAGCAACTGTTACAAGTAAGCGTCCCCGTTTCGCGTAGTCTCCTGTGGCCTTGTTTTACGCTGTCGCCTCTTTCAATACCGTCTCCCTTTGGAGCTGCTCGAGGGGCGTAGGCCACATCACCCGCTTAATCGGACATCACCAGGTGGCTCTTTGTGCCTCGAGGTTGCGCGGTGTTGTGCGTACCATTCCGAAACCAAGCCTTGATAAAAACGGCATGTCCGACGGCAGAGGTCTCCTCCCACACGCTGACCGAAGGTGTCTGTCGCCCTAGGGAGTACTTTGTCCAGCTATTCAACAAGATTGCTACTACAGACGTCACACCTTACATCTGTATCAGAGCCACTGAAGTTCACAAATGAAGCACGCGGCGGTGAAAATGAAGTCCGCGCTTACTGTGGAGGTATCGGAAAAGATGGGGGTGAATTGATGGCAGCCATGCTGGGTACGGAGGTCCCTGAAAACAGAGCGGGAACCCTCCGCAACTGCTGCTTCGTTAATGTGCGGTTGCCACTACAGGCCGAGAACAGAGCCGCACCGCCTGCGCAGTCATTGAGAATCGAAAGTAGCCGGTTCCAGGTACCAATTGAAGAGGCAACCGTTGTGGCGGATTGGATGACAACAAGATCGGTTGAAGGACGCTGGTGGTTTCTGGGTCAGAATATCTGGACAAATCCACCTCGAAAAGAAATATTTCGAATGGGCTGCGACAGGCGACCGGATCAAGGCTGGACGCGGAGGGGGCCTTCTTCTAGACAGTGACAGCAGCTAGCTCGAGTCAGATCTCATCCCTCCGGTTCATGATGATTCATAGTTGTTCTTCTAAAAATACCCTGACTACCTTATAAATACACAGCCAAAGTCCTGGGATGGTGGTAAAATTATCATCTTGTCAGACATCATATCTGTGAAGAAAACTTACTCAGCTTCGGGGGCGCTTGATAATGCCCAATTGACAAATCAGAAGTTCAGCTAAGAATGTCGTAGCATGCAAGATGGCTTCACTTTAACGAAACACAGGGGGCTGCGAGCCTTCCATCACAGCTGTAGCTCCCCTCACCGCTCGTCTGTCTCATTACGAATATCCAGTAGTTTTGCTCCTCACCAGCAGCGAGGGATCAACACACTCATTTTCCCGATTGAACCGCCACAGAAGGCACTGGTCGTCGTTTTCCGCTGTCTGAAACCCTCGAACAACGGCAGCTTGCATGGCGCGGATGACATGATTCAAGGCAGGTAGCATTGTACGGACCAGGTCCGTTTCTTGTCGTTGGGTTTCTACGACGGCTTTACCAGGTCAGCGGTAAACGCCAAAGTCCTTGAGGCCCAATGTGCCTCTGTCGATTTATCCGTGTCGAAAGCATCCTTAATGACCGGGCAAATGAGGCTTAAAATGCCTACGCAAGCCACTGATCTTAGAGAATATTGCTACTATTCCCCGGCCACGTTGCAGATTCTCATCAACAAGAGTGGCTGCCTAGAGGGTCGGGTTCTCGGCTTGCAGAATCGGTCACCAAGGCAGGGCGGATGCGCTTATTCAGTCGAGTGCTTGATTGGACGAGAAGGTGTATATAGCTGCATACCACCTGCATACTCGAGAGGAAAACCGGGCGCAGCGATTGTAAGGCTCCCTACACCAACTATCCTATGCTTCAGGTCGCCCCTTGGCATGAACCGTGGTGATCGCAGAAGCTCTTTTCGTGAGTGCAAGTTCCGATTCAAAATGATTCGCACTTGGCCCTCAGGGCGTGAGCCATGTCTAGGGCGTATGATGTGCTAGGCGTGCATAATGCACCTGTCCGTTTTTGCCCCCGAAACGTGGCCCGTTACTTGATAAGCGCAACAGTCTTGCCCTGCTCAAAAGAGGTCTAAATATGGTCTTCTACACCAACGTCCGGGGATTATAAGACCAGGGTCGCCCGCACTATATCGCAAGCATGCCTGATCCTTTGTCGGTTACTCACTCGCCTCACCTCCACACCCCATGACCTTCGCCGAACCACTATCATCAGGTAGCGGTTCATGCTAGTCCAGACATAGCCACAAGCTTCACCCGTGTAAACCATTTCAAAGAAAAGCAAACCGTTTGACAGATCACATCATACAGTTCTCTTAACCTTCTAAGCTTTCAGCCCCACTGTCACGGCTATAAAGCGGCTTTCCGCCTGGTCATCATGAATCACCACGGACGGTTCAATGACAACGCTTCCGTGTACTCAGATGACAGTTCCGTCAGCTCACGCAGCTCAGGAAGCTCGGGAAGCTCGGGGTACACCCGGACCATCGGCTCCGGAAGCTCCATAAGTTCGACCTGGTCGTCCTCAGACTCGGTATCATTTGTCTACAGGCTAGATGACCCCTGGGGCTGGGGGTACGACGGCATCGCGGGTGCGGTGACACGGCATGTTGATAGGTGTGCCGATCCGAGGGTACGATTCGCTGCGCACCTCCTCAGCGGACCTTTCGCGCAGTACTCGCGGAAGAAGAAAGAGAAACATGGCTACGGCTCGAGTTCGAGGTCAAATAGGGGTCACGGGCAACAACCCAGGTCACCGGCCGCAGCTCCGCCGTTTCGGCAGCCGCTTCACGCCGACTCCCGGATGGGGTGCATGGGGGGCCCTCCCCCACCGCCACCGCAGGCAGGACCTCCGCCCCAAGCCGGTTTTGAAAGCGGCTTCATTGATCTTAATGCGCGCCGAGGCCCTCCTCCACCGCCTCGACCAGTGGATCCTTTCTGGGCAAATCCGCAACCGGGCCATTGCCATGGGGCACCACCTCCCCCTTTGCAAGTGTTTGACTAGGATCAGATCTAGAGTCATGAGTGGTGGGCATGTTACTGTTTGCGGAAGATTGTGGCTCCTTTCCTTGTATATCATTTAAAGACTCTGACCGATTATTATCTGTCCTGCTTTCCGCGTTAGGCATAGGTAGGGACTGAAGGCCGCAAGGGGCTTTTTTGCGGAGTTTTGGCGTCAAGGTTCCAACAAAAAGGTTTCTTCGGCCGATACTTATTTCATCGCAATCATATTCCTACCGATGTTAATAATTGCGACATCCTGTGCCATTGGAATGGGCTTTCCCTTTTTAGCCGCGTCCCGTCCTGGGTGAAATGGGCCTCGAATCTTGCTCCTGAGTTTGGCCCTTGAACGGTTCACTTATCAACTTGATACTGCTCTCTGCCAATGCTAGAATTCCGGTAGTATGGGATGCCCTCCAACAGTCCAGGCTAAACAGCAAATCAGCAACTGTGCGTCTTACCCGCAGGACGTAATCACCTATGTAGCATATACCGTAGGACCCTGACGGGGTAAAATGCAACCCCGCATATGAAAACGCTGCGGTTGACAACCGTCGGTTATTGGGGTTGCCTCCGGTCCAATGAATCGTCGACAGGCGTAAGACATTCTACGTCACATGAGCTGCATCCCCGTTGTTCAGTGAATGGTCCGTGTCTATGGTGAGACACTGTTCACAGCGTTCCCCGTGGGCCTCCAGGCAGACCCGCCAGTCCAAGAAGAAGAGGAGCCACTTTGCACATGTTCAAACCCGAGGACGCATCAGAGTATGGAACTTGGCAGGCTCCCTCACCGAGATCATATATTCATCGGTCAATGCCGAATGGAATGCGTAACTTTTTCTGCTCTGTTATTCGGTGATGGACATGCAACGTGTTGTGCCTGCCGCGAGTTTCGGGATAATGCACGTGATAAAGTTACCAATGACATAAGTAGAATCCGCGTATCACCATACTTACCATACGTCTATTCGGATGGGATGACGTCTGGTTTCGGAACTCATGTATCAGTAGACATGTTTTCTCCGAAACCCTTGCTCTTTCTCCTATGGTCAACAAACGCAGTTCAAACCGTGAAGAGTATTTCACTGTCCGTCCAGTCATACGAACCAGGCATCGTTTGTGTGGAGCAACCAACCTACCCCCTCCCCTCCCCCACCTGCCGTTGACTACGAAGTCGCAAATGCCGTCCGTACTCCTTCCGGTGTGACTGACTGTCCGCGGCCATACAGATTCTATACTGAAGTCTATAATTGTGGACTTTGCCTGAGAGTTGCCTGGCGCTGCCCGACGCTGTCAGCAACTAACACGGAGCTTGGCTCGTCCCCGGGGCCAATCACAAGTTGGCGTCCACTGGCTGTACAGCATGTGGATCATCGTCCACCCTGTTCCGCAACAGCAAAAAGAGCACACAGATCCATAGAGTCCGGGAAAAGGCTGCCGGCGTTAGCTTCCAGAACGGTCATGTCTGACTAAGTTTTGCCAGTAGAAGCATCATCATTCCGGCTATGCTGCACTGCCTGTCTAGCAATTCGTGACTTTTCTAATTGAGGGAACAAAACACGATGGGATGTCTAGCGGTGTCGCCATTGCCATCCGGAGTTGCCGCGAAGCCTCTGTCTCGGCTTCGGGTAAGTATATAATCATCACTTCCATCTCTCATGTATTTTGTTGGTTCGCTGCACACAATCTCTGTTCGTCAGTTGCCCAGCAACTCTAGCCTCGCGTTTCAGTAGCCAGGCATCTGCCCGGATAACAGGCCCGCGGAAGCCCTGAAGGGGTGTAGCAAACAAATTTAGTCTCGGTTTGCCATACGGAGACATATTCAGCCCGACTGAAACGTTGGCTCAATCCCGACTTTTTATTTTGCGAACTGGCCTGGAGCCAGATGTCGGCGCTTTTCTCCCTGCTTTCCCGCCAGGTTGGTGCTACGGCGAACCCCATGGCGTCGTTGGGTTCTGAGAACGGTACGATGGCTTCGAATGGGTCTGATATTCCGCAGCTGCCTCAGTTGGCACTATTGGACTTTTTCTTCCCCGGATTCTCGGTATTCGCCAACGCCGTCCAAAAATACCTTAAAGTCGATCTCAACATATACATCCCCTTGCTGCTCCTCGCTGGCGTTCTCATGCTCGCCTGGAACTACGCCAGCCAGTATCTCTGGAGTCAGCTGGAGGCTCACTTCATGTCGGTGGTGGACATCCGAACAGACGATGAGATCTACAACATTTTAATGGCGTGGATTGCCCGCCAAAGCTTTTCTCAGGGCGCACGACGGTTTGTTGTCAACACCAACCTTAACTCCAGGTCGTGGTATCTCTGGCGTTGGGATGAAGACGAGGAGGAGGAGGAGGAGGGTGAGGAGGATGGGCAGAACCCAGGCACAAGGAAGAAGAAGAAGGCGCTTTCCTATACCCCTTCCTTCGGAAGCCATTACTTCTTTTACCGAGGCCACCTCCTTCTCTTTCGGCGGACTGCCAATCGCGAACAGAACTCGTACATGCTCGTCAGCGAGCGCGAGGAGATCTCCCTGTCATGTTTCGGCCGCAACCCTTGGATCCTAAAGGAGCTTCTCCACGAAGCACGGCAGCAGTATATGGAAAAAGATGAACAGAGGACCCTCATCTACCGCGGAACGAGCAAGCCTGGCTCACTCGAACCCACCTGGCAACGTTGCCTTGCGAGGACGACCCGGCCTTTCTCAACCGTCATCTTGAACGAGAAGACGAAGAAGGACCTGATTGATGACGTGACCGACTATTTATCCCCTTCGACGCAGCGATGGTACTCTAACAGGGGGATTCCGTACCGGCGCGGATACCTGCTACACGGCCCCCCCGGGACGGGAAAAAGCTCCCTAAGTCTGGCGCTGGCCGGCTTCTTCAAGATGCGGATTTACATCGTCAGCCTAAGCTCCGTTACAGCTAACGAGGAGAGCCTTTCCAGTCTCTTTGCCGAGTTACCTCGACGATGTGTTGTTCTCCTTGAAGACATCGACACGGCCGGACTTACCCACACGCGCGAGAACCCAAACCAGAACCAGGATCAGGCAACGGAGGACAGCTCAGGCGATACCTCTCCTCGGCCGAACGCCATGGGCGGTGCCAACACGAACAACACGAATAACCCCTCTCAACCTACTGGACGGTTGTCTCTCTCTGGCCTACTCAACATCCTCGACGGCGTCGCTTCACAAGAAGGCCGAGTGCTCATCATGACGACAAATCATTTAGAGAAGCTGGATAAGGCACTGATTCGGCCAGGCCGCGTAGATATGATCGTCAAGTTCGGCTTGGCGGATAAGGGGATGATCTCCGCCATCTTCCGAGCTATTTACGCGCACCTAGAGGGCGACGACGGTCCTGAGCGGGTTGAAAATCTCGAGCTTGACCCAGATGCACGAAAGGCCCGAGCGGAAGAGAAGGCAAAGAGGAGGGCGGCTGAGGACGCGCGTGTGAAAATCCTCGCGGAAGAATTCGCGGCCAAGGTCCCCGCCCACGAGTTCAGTCCCGCCGAACTTCAAGGCTATCTGATGCGGCACAAGCGTGATGCCCGCGCCGCTGTCACCAACGTCGAGGAGTTCATAGAGACAACCCGGAAAGACAGAAAAGCTAAGGAGCTGAAGGAAGCCGAGGAGAAGCGCAAGGCTGAGGAGCAAAAGAAGGCTGTGGAGGCTAAGCAGGAGGAAGAAGCCAAGCAGAAGGCACAGGAAGAGAAGAAGCCCGAAGAGACCACGAAGGACGGCGATAACAAGGAAGTGGCGGCAGAGGGAAAAGCAGCAGGGAAAACATCTGCCATCGAACCGTCAAACAGCGGTATCGCAGTCGGAGATGACGCAGTCACCGCTAAGGCGACAACGGCGGAACCATTTACCACTTCCCAGAAGTTGGGGGTGGGGACCGGGGGGGATTCTGGAAAACACGACTCCGGCTACGCTACACCAACCAGTGGCGATCCGTGATATAAAGCTTGAGAGCAGATATAGGTCGGTTATAAGTTATAATACGCATAGAATGGCGTCCGGGTTGTGGCAGCATGATGTCGGTAATGCCAGGCTTTGAAGCGTGATAAAAGCATTAGGAACTCGAGCCACCGTAGTAGTCTGAGCTGATATCTTATTTGGACTTACATCAATTCGATACCGAAGATTTTACTTATTTGCGGCCGAGCTCCTCTTGGGCGCCGTTGTCTTAGAGGGCTGGAACTGTCAGTATGTTTGGAGCCGGAGTAATGAAGATGGCATATATCCTGGACCAATATCTGTCCCTGAAGACATAGGCGTCGCTTATCTCTTATTCAACAGCAGTTGCCGTATATGGGAAGTCCGAGTCGCGGAGGAAGACAAACCGAGTATGATACCGAACTACAAAAGGCGGGCATTGGACAAGAAATTGTCGGCATCGTGAACATGCGCTACACACTTTGGCCTAGGGGTACAATTGTAGGTTTAGTATTGATTCATCATCATTCGTCGTGTTGCCATGCCACCATGGTACTCGGTGACTGAGCCGCCAATAACGGGGTGATATTCCTGCGTATTCGGGATATCGGGGTTGGGTAGCTAATGGCTAGAATGGGGTCACAAGATAGGACTTTGGTATTGTCAGGTCAGGGATTGCCTCTCTAGGTAATTACTCAATTAGTTAGTAAGCAGTTTCCCGAACACCGGCACCCGAAGGAAATTTGGTAAGCGTCGCAAACTCTACAGCAAAATTGAAGGTGCCAACTTGGCGGGTTAATGTAAAATAGCAAGACGGATTAGGGCTGTAAGGCGGAATATAAGGGCTCCGATGTAAAAGTCTAAAGGTCGATCAAGTGTTGTTAAGGCGAAACGGACACCCTTTAGCACCTACATCCAAGCGAGAAGTGTCCTTTTTTCCTCCTTTTCTTCCCCCCTTCTGAACTTGCCCAATGTGAATTACATGCACCTTAGTGCGTGATCGACAAAGCTCTTCGGAGCTCAAATAAGGGGCCTAATGGCCTAATGACATCTAACCTCATCGAGATCAGGCCCTATTTTTGAGTTGTGGCTGCGGCGCAGGCGCAGCCGTGGGTGGGGCTTTCCATTAAGAGGTAGTTTTGAGAGTCCAATGTATAAATAAACCCTTTTAAGGAGACGCTTTAAAAATAATAAGCTCTAAATATAAAGCTTAATATCAAGTTATAATTTTTGTCTAATTTTTCTTACTTTTATATAAATAGTTAGTAAATTCTTAAACGAATTGTATATATATATAATATAATATTACGTATAAAGTCCCACACAAATACTCCGGACGTACAAGTACTTTGCGAAGATGTTTTACACATTCCAACCACCGAACTTCAATTAACCATTTTTCAACATCAACAATATAGAACGGCTTATAAAAGAGCAAAAATAAACTTAACAATTTAAGCTAAAAAAATATATTCGAAATTGAATTATATAATCCTGAGTTCTATATATAAGGTCGTAAAATTTATTTTATATATACAATATAATAATACATCTTCTTAAAACGATTATATGCCCAAATCGCGAAAATTAACGGCGATCGGAAAGAAATCGATTATCGACCGAATCTTCGACTTAAATATACAAACGTTTCCTATTTAGCTTTAATAGATTAAAGATATGGCTAATATATTATTTACCAAATATATTACGGAACGTATCGGAATTAACTAGGTGTCGAATTTTTAAGCGGCAAAAATCTTAAAACGCCTTTAAATCGAAAGATCGATTATTAGCAGATATTATACAAAAATTTAAAAATATTTCGAAAAATAATAACGTACCACACAAGCGAGCGAAATATACAAGCGAGCAAGATACTTTTTAGTACCTTGCAACAACAAATTCAAATAACTCAACAATAACACATCGCATTAATTAAAATCAATCGAAAATATAAACACAATCAAAACAAATGGAAAATATTTAAAAAAAAAAAAACGTTATCATATATTGCTTTAAAAGGGCTTCCTAATTATATATATAACTTTCTAATCGGGGTTAATTTGGCGGAGATATTAAAGATCTAAGTTAAAATTCTCGTTCTGCACAACTCCCCCCAACCGCAACGCCCTCATGGCTACGACGCAACAACCACAATCCGTACGGCCAAAAGAATAGCTGGACGGGCTTCTCCCATACTGAATTACCCTTGGAAGATTCATAGCAAAATGTTGTGACCAGTGGTTATTACGTCGCAGCAAGGAAGGCGTTCCGGTCAATCAAATCCGGAATCTTCCCATGGCTGCGACAACGCAACCACCGCGTGCAACATTTCGCCATAGGCCTTCCAAGGGTAGCTTAATATAAAAGAAGCCCGTCCTGCTATTTTTTTGCCCGTACGAATTGTGGTTATTACGTCGTAGCAAAAAGGGCGTTCCGGTCAATCAAGTTCGGAACTGTTAGATATAGGGGACATCAGATGTGTTGTATTAATTGGCTAGTTGCGTGCACTTTCGCAACGCGTACTGATCTTTGAAGTAATCTAGCCACGGAACAAATATGTTCCGATCAGAGGAAATCTTATCGTATATGGGTGCTAATGCACCCCCTGCTAGCTGATACACCCCCTTAACGCTTTAACGCAGTTACGGCGTTAATCGTTACGTTTTATCATTTTTTAAAGCCGTAGCGTTCTATTTTATCTTTCTTCCAGCGATTAGATCTTCCTAATCAGCTAATTTTTTCTTTAAAATCATTCGCAAGGTATTTCTTTGCCGATCGAAAGCTTCCGTAATATCCATTAATTTTAACTGCTTTCTGAAATGTCTAAAAGGTTTTCGTAATAGGGTTTTTATTAATTTATCAGCTAATATATTGCCTGTAAACATATAATCTATTTGAATCATATTCTTTTTTACGGGTTTTTGTAACTAATAATTATATATATCTATATATCGCAATTCCGTCTATAATAAGGCGACGTCGGCGTTGATAAGCCAAATAGTTTATCGATTATCGCACTATATATTTAACGCTTCAGCATTTAAAGTATCTTCCAGTTCTTTAATTAATTGAAAACTAAATAAAGCTTTTTTTATAATCTACCCAAAAAAATAATAATTCCAGTTTTATTATAAAAGTAATTATTATATCTTACTTATTCGCTCGTTATTTTATTATTTTCCCCAATAACTTTATAATATAAGCTTAAAAACTTTTTCGATCAATTATATTATCCGTAAAAAAAGCGTCGCTTTAAGTATTTAACGAATCCTTAACCCCGAATTATAATATTAATGTTTTAGTTCCGATTAAGTATAATATAACCCGATCGGCAGCTTTGTAATACGCGTCGTTAAGGTTCAGGTTAAATTAGGCAAATCGGAATACTGCAAAGACTATATCAGATCGCGTATTAATTATTACGTATAAAATAAACCCGATCTTTTTCTGGTAACGTACCACATCACCGAACGGGACACTTTTGGCACCCTTCAACAACATACTCAAATAACTCAACTAAAACACATCTAATTGATTCCAATCAATCGTACTTTCTTTCGCCGACCGTATCTACAACTTCTGGACAAGTGCATGCATTCTATCATATCTTGTTACGGACGCTATATTGCCATTTCTTCCTGCTAACCCGCTCGCAACCGCCTAACTTCAGCAGCTGTTAGCAGCAATTCTTTACCATAACCTTTCTGCGAGCTAAAAGAACTTGTTCATCCTATACAGCAAGTATTCATCTTTCTGGGAAACGTTTGTTTTAATCGTGTAATTACGTAGGTCTCGAGTTATTGTAAAATCAAGTCCGACACGCCCTGCCATACGTCCCGCTACACGCTCCGCGAGACGCCCCGCACGGACCTTCCAACACGCCCTATAACGCGTCCTATAACACGTTCTCTGCTGTATATCTTCAACGTATTAAAGCCGGATAAGAAATGCTCGCGTATTTGGGTCAAGGATTCGGTCGAGAATAGTTATCTAGTCGGTCGGCTTTAGATCGTACGAAATGGGGGTAATATTAGCTTAGACGCGTTAGGGGATGGGCGGTCGCAGGCGGGTTGAAGGAAGAAATGGCAATATGGCGTCCGCAACAAGCCTTGATATAATGCGTGCACTCGTCGAGAAGCTGTAGATACAGTTAGCAAAGACATATTCGATTGATTTGAGTTGATTTGAGGTGTTGTGGTTGAGTTATTTGGGTGCATTGCTGGGAAGTGATAAAAAGTGTCCCGTTCGATAGTGTGTCCCGTTCGGTGGTGCAGTACGTTACCTGTTAATAAACCTTAAATAAGCTAAATTAAGATTCGGCAATAACTCGACGTTCGTTATTAACGTATTTAAAAAGTTATTTAAACTTTTTTTAAAATTAAGTTAATTTATTTATTTATAAAGTTAGATTAAGAATATTAGATTTTCCTTTTAGCTTTATTTTTAATTATTTCGATTCTTAAGAACTATTATAAATCTTTGCTTTTTATAAAAGTATATCACTTTTTTATCTGCTAAATTACCTGATCGACAAAGTTTTAATCTTTTTTACGGTACGCCGTAATGATATTACTTGTAAAAAAAAGACAAGTACTTTTTAACGAATAAAACAATGAAGTTTATAAGAAACGGGGCTAAGTTCTAAATTTTTAAGCGTTCCAGTAAATTCTTTCTACTAAAATAATAATAACTTCTTTAATCGATATAATACCTTCGTAATTAGAAAGATTTTGCTATGATACAGATATTTGAAAAATATTTTTATGTACATTTTATAAAGTAGGTTAGCGTTAATGAAAACGTTTACCGCGTTATATTGTTTAAGCTTTAGGTCGAATTTAGCCGCGATAGTAATACCGTTTTAAATGACTTTCTAGTTAAAGTAAATGTGTATATATTATTATAAGCGTTTTTAAGTTATTAATCGCCCCGTACAACGAAACGTACTCTATATTTTTACATGCAGCTATGTTTATCGAATTTGTAAATATATATTTATATATATTTTAAAATCTATTTTCCTTTTAATAAAAGATTAATTAATAACTTTCTAAAATTATATTTTTTATAGCTTTGCAGGTAAGCCTTTTTGGATTTTCGAAATAGCTTTCTTAATAAGTATATATTTAACTCTTTATAGCCTCGCGGTAATAGTAGTAAATCGCGCTTATATATTCGGTTTCGCGACTTAAAGATTTTATATATTTTTGTATCGAAGCTTTTCCGATTGTAATAACGAGTATTTCGAGTAATTAACTTTCTTAAATTTTCGTAGGTTACCGGCCGATTATCGATCGTATTATTAAAATAAGTTAATCGTTTTACGTTAAACGCGGTTTCTTGTATTTTATGATTGTACTGATAGCATTTTTTTTTGGAGACAGAATCTATGGAAAATTTACGTTTATAACCCGTAAAATAATTTCGGATTTTATTGTTATTTTAAGTTAAACAAAACGATAAAAACTTAAGGCTACTTTTAAAGTTTCCGTTAACGTATTAATCGTAGCAATTATTAAAGTAGACGTTAGTAAAGATAATGAATTAAAGGACGAAAATAGTTTAAATATAGCGGTCGTATAAAAGTAAAAAATTTTATACGAATAGGTTTATTTTTTCTTATTCCGTACGTTTCATACGTTTATATTACTTTGGAACTACTCTTTTTATTTAACCGGTAGCTAAATTATTCTGTTTAGGGTTTCGTCTTTTTTTTGGTATTTATATATTTACGTAACCTGGCTTTTAACTAAATAATTTTACCTGCTGCAATAACTTTTGTAATTTTTCTTTCATAACTTATATAAGGTCGTTTTTTAAGTTTTCAATATTACTTGAAAAAGTGGCCTTTCCATTAAATTGTACGTTTTAAATAACGTATCATACAAGCGAGCTGTACACACAAGCGAGCTGTACACTTTTTGGCACTTTGCAACAACAAATTCAAATAACTTAACAACAATACATCGCATTAATTAAAATCAATCAAATTCTTCTTCGCTAAACGTATCTACAACTTCGTCACAAGTACGCGCATTATGCCCGGGCTTGCCGTAAACGCCATACTTCCGTTCCTTGGTTTTAACCCTCTTGCAACGACCCCCTCCAACTGCTGTTAGCTGCATTTTTTTTACCACCCCCTTTTTTTTAAATTAAAAAAGCTTGTCTCTTTTGTATAATAAGTATTCCTTTTTCTTAAAGACGTTTATTTTTAATCTTACGACGTTTACTTAAGATATAATTTGTTTCGCATAATTAAGCAGCTTTTTCTCAAAGAAAAATATTCTCGTATAAAACTAATAAATAACTTTTAGTTAAAAGATAAACCGATTTAGCTATTTTAGTTAACGAGCTACCTTATTAGTTTCTAATCTTTTTCTGTAAATAACGTAATTACTGCGTTACTTTTTTAATATTCCTAAGAGTTTTCGCGAGCGGAGAACGAATGAAACCAGCAAAGGTTAACGGGGAGACGGTCGGCGTAGGCATAATTAAAGGAACCTTTAATTCGAAAAAAACGTTATTAGAATCGAATGGAGCAAGCCCAGCTTTTGCAAATCTAGCTTTGATGTTGTCGGACGTCATGGCAGCTTGGAACGCGTCGTAGAAGCTGGCGAAGAAATCTTCTTTAGCAATATAGGTATGATGGCGTCGCATTAAGTTTTCGATATAGCGCGAATAAACGCGTTTCAAAACAGAAAAATAAGATACATTAAAAGGTTAAAGCCGATACGAAAAATACGCGGGCATATAAAGCGTAATAATATTGTTGTTGGCGTAATATTCTTCGACTTTTATCGAATAGTGGCTTTTATGGCCGTCGAAAATAAAAAAACGTTTCGAACCTTTCGTATGCGTCCGAATATGCTTATTAAAATGCTAGATCTATTCGAGACCCAATTTATTTGTTGTCTAGTTATTATTACTTAATGCAATCTTTTAATCGGCTGCTGGCGGTAAGTTATCGCGGTATTAAAACCTAAGATAATTTTTCCCCGCTATAATAACAAATAACAATATAGCCCAACCTTGGGAATTAACAGCCTGGATAACTATAACCTATTTTTTATTCCCTTATTACGCTTATTTAAGTTTTCCACGTTTTTCGGCATTAGTAATTACCATGTCCGTTATTATGAAAAGCCCTATTAAAAATTTAATCTCGTCAAAATTGTAAATATCCTTTTTTACGATGCCGTATTTTGTTATAATAATCCGAATAAGCTCGAACTATTTGCGAAATGTTTTTAGATTTTCGCATAGGACCCGTTAATAATCGATCTTCCGATTTAAACGCGTTTGGAATTTTTTTTACCGTTTAACAAAGTTCGACGCCTAGTTAATTCTAACGCATCTTGTAACGCGCTGGGCTAGCAGTAGATTGGCTATATCTTTAACGTGCTAAAGTCGGACAGGAAACGTTCGCGTATCTAGGTTAAGGATTTTTTCGATAATAGATTTCTTTTCGGTCGGCGTTAGTTTGCGCGAATTGGGGACGGTATTAGATTGGGCGTTTGCCCTTGATTCGGGTTCTTAAAGTAGTAAATAGGACTTTATAGATAGAACTAAGCTTTTTGTAACTAAGTTTCGGATCTCGTCTTTTAGCCTAAACGGCTAGGTTTATTCTCGTTTCTTCTGTAAGCCGCTCCATGTTGTAGTTGTTGAGAAATAAGTGATTGAAGTTGAGTAGTTGGAATAATGAAAAAAGTGTACAGCTCGCTTGTGTATACAGCTCGCTTGTGTGTACAGCTCGCTTATGTGGCACGTTAGCGATAACCTTATTAATTAATAAGTTCTAAATTTCGTAGAAATTCGTAAATCGGTAACCGGCGAAAAACCCAATCCATGTCTTAAGCTTTAGCGTTTAAAGTTTCTGTTTTTTCTTTATGGCAGCAGCTGTTATAGCATAGGCCATATAGCTATATACTTGTAAGTAGGCCTACTAAAGCTTCTAATTGAGTACTGTAACGCTGTTTCTGTATGCTAAATAAGTATAATAAACTTCGTATAGGCTTTGCTGAAAAAGTGCGTATTTGGAGGTATGGTTATATAAATATACTGCCGTTTTAAAGATGTATACGATTAAAAACGAAGGTAACTTAACGTTACTTCGTATCGTAATTTCTTTTTCCTTAATTACACCCATTAAGCGCTTTGTATTTCCGTTTTGGGCCTAGATATACGGTATTAAAGGCTTAAATTTAATATTAAAAAAAGACGATTAAAGTATATTTCAAAACTTGTAATTTTTTAAAATTTCGTTATCGCATTCGAATGCCTGTTAAAAAATCTTGTTTTAGTTTTTTAATACCCTTCAAAAATATCGGTACGGTACAATTAATATATCTTGCTTTCGATTCTTAAAGTAAATATCCTAAATAAAGCTTAAGTACTAATTTATAGCAAACATAACGTATTTATATCCTTTAAAGTTTTCTTCGAAATCTGTAAAATCGATAGCGATTCGCTATCCTAATCGAAAAGTTCCTTTTTTAGGCTCGCGGCGTATTTGCTTCTTGGCCTTCGCCTTGTTACATATTTGGTATTCGATTGTTATAAGGCTCTTTAGGCGGATTTCTTTTATATAGAACTGCAACTAGGCGATTATTTCGAGCCTTAAATATCTTTAGTTTTAAGTGTTATATTGTGCCGTTACCGATTTGCGGCGGTCTCGCTATATTGTTACGTCTAACTAATATGGAGAAAGGATGTGCCAAGAGGATTGTCGAGATGGCTCCAAAGAACTTGGATGCAACGGATAAATCTCGGCTAAAAACCTTATATGCCTGGTTGTACTTGGATTTGATGGATGTGGAACATATCTATCTATAACCACTATAAAAGGATGTACTTGGATTTGATAGATGTAAAACATATCCAAATATATCTATTACAACTGCAGAATAAAAAGGATATATATATAGACCAGTAATTTCTTATAAAGATAGCACCCAGATAATTTCGCTTTTTAGTTATTAATCTAAGTTTTTAATTAAAGGTAACATTTTTCGATTAAAAGAAAAGTTCGTAAATTTTTTTAACGAACAGATTATTAAATTATTTTTCGCTTTATTGTTACTAGCAAATTAAGAATCCCTTTCGGATATTACTTATACCTCCATGTGATCGTATAACAGATTCGTTACATTTTGATAATTTCTTAATTAATAACCGACGAATAGTTTAAGGCCTAGTTGGGCATAAGCTTTTTTAAATCTAGTAAAGATGATATTATAGAACGGCGTTTAGAAAATAAACGATATACCCGATCGCTGTTACCAGCTGGTAAAAGATTAATATCTAGATTAAAATATTTTACCTTTTATTAAAGAAGTTCTTTTTTTAATTAGCAATATAACCCCTTTTATTTTTCGGTTTTAAGAAGAACCTTTTTTTTCAGCAACAATTTTTTCCGGCTTTTAAGAAAACTATTAAGGTTTAGAAAAACGAACCGAAAAAGAAAAAAAAGGAATTTGATAGCCCGAAAGGTAAGGAAAAGAAATTTACGATTAACGACAAATTGCGTACCTTAATGATTAAACTTTAGGCAGTAAAGAGAGAAAATGCTAAATTTGCTCGATAGTAAAAGTTTTCGATATTGCTTTTATTCGGCGCGAATTAATTTTGCGAAAATATTGTTTTATTTTTTGCTTATTACGAAATGTTAAAGGTTAAAAGTTATAAGCTAACTTTTTTAAATCTTTACGACGGTATTATAAATATGGAAAGATTTTTAGTTTAGGCCAGATTTTACCTTAAGTTTTTCGAAAATTCCTTAAGAAAGGATTATTAAAAGGAGTTAATTATTTTCTAGCTGCTTGCAAGAAAGTTTTTTTTTGTAGTTCCAGCTAATTATAAAACATTATTTCGAAAATTACCTTAACAAATTTTCCGATTTTATTAATTACATTTTTAGTAATTACAAGCATTTAGAAGAACGAATGCGAGCTTTGTTTAGAGATTTAGATAAGCAGTAAAATGCCGTTAAAAAACTGTATTTTTTCCAGCAGACAAAATCAGCGGCTAAGTAAATAACGGAATTTAATCGCCTTGCAGAAATCTCTTACTTACTGGAAAATACCTTATTTTACTTTTATTACGATAGCTAAAAGTTATAAGTTAAAAACAAAATATATAAGGTACTTAAGATAGGATTATTTTAGGATTATACTGATAAGATTATTATTACCAACAGGCGTACTTTTAATAAGTACCTGAAAAAGAAAGGATTTAACAAAAAAAGAAACGATCGAAATTTTAATAACAAATTCTAAGAAAGTAAAAATAAGGATAAGATCTAGAAAAAAGTAAATATTATTTTAAAAAAGCTTAAAAAGGATAAGTCGAATATTAAATGCTTTAATTGTAGTAAGAAAGATTATTATAAGAACGAATATCGTTTCTTAATTAAAAGAAATTCCAGAAAGGAAGGGATTTCTTAAAAAAAGGCCCGAATAGCCGAATAAGAAATAAATAATAAAAGCGAAGAAAAACAGAAAGTTAATTTTATCTTTTTCTAATAGGAATATACTATTGCGACGATTTATTATGAACCAAACGGCGACCCAAAGTACAAACGTTGTCCGATTTGCTAAAATTAAATAGCTAAAGCCTATAAGTATTATCCCGGACAATTAGTTTTCAAGGTAGCTATAAGATTAAGATACGAATGTTATTTAGATATGCAAAAGTGCGAAATATATTACGAATATAGCCAGATGCGCTCAAAATTTAACAATTACGAGTAAAAAACCCTTAAATCTAGCGAAATCCTAAAAAGGGCAGTATACTTTAAAACCGAAGTTCTTATATAAGATTTTGTTAATAGGTATAGATTTTTTCCATTTTTCGGCCTGTAACCATAATAATTATTTAATTTACTTTCGAGTAAAAGAAAATAACGATTATTAGCCCGGTGAGGACGAAAAAATCCTTACTGAGTCTAATAACGACTGCAGATATATCGAAATTGGTAGGCAATCATTGAGGTGACAATTGATGATGTAGAATTGATGTCTCTGCTAGCTAAATGAAATGAATGTGTAGATGGACTTGGCGTTTATCGTACCCGCATGACGTTGGTACGATGACGTAGTGATGATCTAGGTTGGGGCTTACTATCTGCCCCTTCCGAGGGATGTTATCGTTAAAAGACGATGACCCCATGTTAACGTTTCGGTTAACGGTTGCTAATTGCTAATTACATATTTACGATATCCTAAATGCTAATAATAATTTACCGTAAGGTAACGATGCTTTATTATCCTAGATATTGATGATAATATATCGCAAAATGATATTTTGTTGTTTTAAATGTTAATGTCGTATGATATAATTTTTTCGAGCAAATTTAATTGGTATGTAGGCAAAAATGGATGATATGCCGTTAACTGTTAGATATTGTTTTATTATCGTGCAAATTTGTTGAATTTCTTTAAGAAATTATTGAGTTGACCTTGAAAAAAATTTAAGGAATTTTGTTTTCGTTTAGGCGTTTTTGTTTTTGTTAATTAACGTATCGAACCGTCGTCGTTAAGGAAAACGTTATTTGGAAATTCGTTATGTTCCGCGGATTTGATGGCTTGGTCGGAAGCGTTTGTAGTATCGTCGTTTACGTTCGTTATTTGGAAAACGTTTGCAGTATCGTTAGCGTTGTTTTAAATATGTGGGTTATTTAGGACGGAAATTTTTTCGTCCTCGGCGATAGCGTCTTTTTCGGCCTTTACGTTATCGTATCGTTTTTGTCGGTATATACGGTTTGCATTTTTAAGTCGTTCGATTTTTCGTTTTATATTACGGGCTTCGGTTTGTTGTTCGTCGAGGTTATCAGTTAAACGTTATACCGTATTTCTGCTGACGGCGGCGTCGTTAACCTGCCGGGTTAAGTTTTGTTTTATGTTATTAATATTATTTTAAAGGTTTGTAATTTGGGAATTAATGCGATTAACGCCGGTCGTAAATCGTTAAAGGAAGTCGAAAGTGTTAATAACTTTTAAGCTTCGTAATATTTCGGATAATGTTTAATTAGTTTATGGTATTAACGGTAATGTCGTTTGTTGTTAAGTTGATAGCTGTAAAAATGGTTGTAATGTTTGTCGTTTCGGTCGTTTAATTTCGGTAACCTTTGTTACCGGCGATGGGCTTATTTAAGGGGGGAATATTTGTTTGTTGGTTATTTTTGGTTACGACGTTATCGGTTGTAACGTTATTAATAAATTAGCTATTTGTATAGCTGGGTTAGGCCTTAATTGTTGATATGGTGGCGTTACGGCGGACGATGAAAATTTGGTATCCGTAGCCGGGAAACGTAATATAGAACATACCGTAGGTTTGATATTGTCGAACGTCGTAAAGAACGTTTTTTAATATTAAGGAATAACCTGTTTATTTGTTAATATTGCTATAAATATTAGGCCGGTATAATGTAATAAGGTAACGATAGTTTCGGGTAAACGTTTATAAGATTTTGCGTTTTCGTTAATTTTAACGGCTTCGATTAATTCCGAGCTTAGTAACGTTATTAACGCCGGAACCCAGTTTTTGTTTTGTTTTTCGATATGGACGTTACGAAATATATTGCGTAATTATTTATAGGGACGAATTTCGTTAAGTTAGGCGCTTGGGGTAATTTTGGTAAGTTAGGTAATTATGTTCCTGGGATTGCCGTTATCGCGAGGTAAATAATGGGCGATAACGTGGCGTTAGTATTTTGGCGTCGACGTTATTGCGCCGATTAGCTTTCGGATTGGTAACGGAAAAGCACGTTTCGCTGTCGTATTTTATATAGGCTATATACGAACGTTCTCGTTTTCGAGTATTTGGGTATAGTAAATATATAATGCCGATATTTTTAATGTTTGGTTTTTATCTTTTTTGATATTAATGTCGTTACCGTAGGTGGTAACCGTATTAAATATATTTGGTATCGTTAAAATCGTTATATTCGGTATTATGTTTGCGGTTAACGGAATTATAAAACGAAATTATTAATAATGTCTAAATATAATTTATTAAATAAATTTAGCGGTAATAATTAAAATAAACGATATTAATAACGATAATAATAATATAAGTAAAAAAATTATATCGTTAAACGTTATATATAACGGAATTAATAATAAATATAAAAGTTAAAATGGAATCGGTAAAGTAAAAATTTGATAATAAATATTAAAATAAAGTTAATAATAAAATAAAATATATTGTAAAGTTCGAAATTTGTAAAAAAAAAAATTAAAAAATAAGCGCGTTATTAACCCGGATATTACGGATGTAAACGACCGTAATTAATTTAATAATTTTAAAAGTAAAATTACTTTAATATTTATTTCGGGTATTTTATCGACAAGTTTTTATTCGGGTTTAAAGTTTCGATTTATTTATTCGTTATCCGGTTTAACGGTATTATTTACGTTATTTATAATATTTTTAAGTTGCCGAAAATATTTTTTCGTATTTAATTTATATATTTTATCGTATTCGTTTATAAATTAGCTAGCGTTTTGTATTAATATTATTCGTAAATATTATATATCGTTTATAGCGGAATATTTTTTTTAACGTACGAAGTATTGGAATTTAAGTTTCTTTTTAATTGAAATAATTCGACGGCCGAAAAATTTTTTAATTTCGTAAAAACGTTATTCGTTGTCGTCTTTTTCGACAATAATTACGCTTAGGGATGGCCGTCGACGGTTGAATAAATTTTTACCTTTTGGCGTAAGTAAAAGCTGTATAACGGAAACGGTTCGGTATATTTGTTAATAACGTAGGAAATTTAGTTCGTATGCGAGGTCGCCGACTTTCTTGACGACGGTAAATAATTTTATGCGTTAATATAATTATTTACGTAACGGTTTACTAGGAAAATAATAACTACGATATAGTTTAAGGTAAACTTCGTTACCGACGTCGAATAATAATAGCTTGTACGTTTTGTCGTACCTAATTTTGGCGTTAGCTATAACGAAGTCGATCGCCGCCTTGGTTTTTTTTTAATAAAGCCGTTTTAAGATTTCGTAATTAACGGCAGATCGGAATATCTTAATAAAAGATAATGGTAAACATAATTTAAAACCGTAAATTATTTCGTTAAGTAAACGTTTAAAAATAAATAATTTTAAATTATTTATGTTATATTAAAAAACGGGAATAATATCGATTTATAAGTTTTCGTTATTAGCGCAATAATAACGTAACGTTATTTCGACGTCTTAATTTTTTCGTTTTATTTAACCGTTTATTTAAAAGTAATAGCTTGTCGATAACGCCAGTTTAATACTTAATCGTATAAAAAGGTTTTGCTAAATATCGGAAACGAATTTTAAATTTCGATCCGAAATCGCCTTTTGTAATTAACTTTAATCGTAAAACAATAATACTTAAGCTAATAATAACGCTTAATATATAATTTTATACGTTTTTACGCCGGAAAAGATAATTTTTTTTTTACTAAATTTATAAACGATAATTATCGCCGCATTAAGGCGGTAAAATCCCGTAACGGTTTAAGGCGTATTAACTAATAATATTTCGAAAAAGTTAACAATAAAATTTTATATTACCGTATAAAATAATATAGCAAAACTGTCGATGGGTTTCAGCTTTTCGAATTAACGTTGGCGGTTTGTCCTTAACGTAACGCATTTTAGGTAATAGTTAGCGTAATTAATAATTTTTCGAGTTAAACCGTAAATAATAATTCCGTTTAAGTTTTATAATATTTGCTTTAATCCGAAATAATACTTATCGTTATATATTATTTATAGCATTTTACCGATATATAGCGATAGTATACAAAAATTACGTTAACTAAATTTAAATACGTAATAAATTAAATCGTCGACCAATTCGTATCGATATTTAATTAATTATTATATTTTATTTATTCGAACTAATTAAGTTTTTAGCTTATTTTATTATTTATTATATTTATAACCGTTAATAATTCGTTAACGAAAAGCTAAATCGATCGAAATATTTATAATAATTAAATATCCGCATTTATTAAAAATGTTTTTAAAGGTAAATTTTTCCTAATCGTTGGTTTTTTTAACGTTTTCCTTTATATCGTTTATAAGTAATTTAAAAAAGGCGTTTGGAACGACGTTTATTTTTTCGGGGATATAACGGACGTCGAATCGGAATTGCGAAAAATACGTAAATGCCGTTATTAAACGTATATTTATCTTAACGACGTTCCGGATATTTAAATATATTTAATTAATAATATTTAATATAGCTTTATAATTTGTTAATATAACGACGGGCTGTTAGCAAAATTAAAAATGTATTCGTTAGTTATAACATATTTATATAAGATATGCAATTTCGAACTTTATTGCGTTATAATTACGTTTTGCTTTAATAAATATTTTTAAAAAAAATATAATAAGTAAAATAAAATCCGTCGGTATACGTTTTCCGTTTTATAATTTGTTTAAGTGGAAAATAACGACGCCGAAACTTCTGGCTTTAGATACGTCGATTTTTGCGAAAATGGTCTTATCGTAATTTTAATGTACGAATACCGAATTATCGTATAGCTGGGATTATAAGATATTAAAGGCGTTATGTTCGATTATTTTCGGGTCAAAAACCTGGCATATTGATTATTTTTTTTTTTTTTTGCTATTTGCGTTTTGGGGATGGTTCTTTTTTTGGCAGCGTCGGTTAACATTTTCGTTTTATGGAATTATAACGGTTGGATTTTTTGTTAATATTATGGCACGTATTTACGGAAGAAAACCGTTATGCCGATATACTTTTTAACTGTTTTTAATGTCGTAGGAAATTTGATTTTGCGGATAACTTCGAATTTATCGGGGGTTATAAATATATTATAAACGTCGACTTGGAAATTAAAAAGTTTGATGGATAAATAGCCGATATATAATTTTTTCGGGTTAAGTAAAATACCGACTTTATTAAAAATGTTAAATACGGCGCGTAAATATCCGAAATGGTTTTTTAGGTTATCGTTAAAGATAACGATATTATTTATATAAGCTTTAACGTATCGTTTATACGGTTCGAAACGTAAGTTAAAAAATCGTTAAACAAACGCGGGGGAATTACGATAACTTATTAAGGCGACATATAATACTTTAAGTTTTCGGGGTAAAACGACGACTATTTTGTAACGGTTCTTTTTGGCGATAGGTAATTAATAGAAAAAAGATAATTTATTTACCATAGTAATAAATCGCTTGCCTTTTAGCGAGCCGACGATGGTATCGATACGTAGCAGTAAGTAGGCGTCGGGAATAATGTTTTTGTTAAATGGTTGTATATTTATAACTGGACGACCTTTTAACTTTTCCTGCGTTAGATAACGGTATACTACGAATACGGCTGCGGCGAAGGATGTAAGGAACCTTATCCAGTTTATCCTTTTCGCCTTATGCATGGCGTCGAACGTCTTGTTGACGCAGTTCTGGTCTTGACGACTTAAAGGATAAAAAGCTGCCGCTTTATATGTTTGTTGCCAGTTGTCCACCAAGTCGATGGTCATCTTCTTATCCTCCGGAATATCGATGATTCCTTTATTTCGCTATATATCGAATTGTTCGATAACTTTTTTTATGCGTTTAACGGCCAGCTCGTTGTCCGCGTAAATACTGACATTATCCTTGGACAAAATTAACTTGGATATAATTAGCTTAGCATAAAGGGACGAAAAAAACCTTTTGCGGTCCTTTATAATATCGGTTAGTATATCGTAAAAACCGTCCACGTCTGTTTTGTTCGACGTTAATACCTGGAAGGTATTATCGTTAATATAAAATTCGTTTAATAGCCAGAACTTCTATTTGTCGCTTAGTACTAATAATGCCGTTGCCACTAGATTAACACGATCCCATATAGTTAAAAAGTAACCCTCGGCGTTGATGTCGTCGATAGACCCGAGGCGTTGCTTACGGTAAACGCGTTGCGGCTTGTCCGTAAAATTAAGATATATTATTACCTTTAGCGTTTTTATATCGACAATAACGTTAATAGCTTCCGGAAGTTCGGCCTGAAAGGCGTAACTCCGGTTAACTTCCAGGTCGTCGTCGATTGGCGGGAAATCCGTATATGTTACGGGAATTTCGAGCATTATTTTTAACGAAATAATTATTATAACGAAAATTACCACGTAACGGTAAATAAGTTTACGTCTTTTAAGGATTTCCATAAGGATTATTATATCGTTACAAAAGCTTATCGTAATCGACTTTTTTAGGTAATTGATAACGATATTATGGGTATTGTTAAATTCGTTACTTAAAAGCAAATTTGGAGCCAACTTATTTATAATTTATGCCGTAATGAATATTCGGCCTTTTTACTATACGCCGGCCTTTAACTTACCTAAAATGTTAAAGGAAAAAGTAACCTATTTTGTTAATTAAACTTTGCATTTTATACCGCCTACGGTAATAAGCTTAACAGCGTTAATTTTATTATAATGGACGATCGTATTTTCGAACCATTTCCTATTAACGAGCTAATAAAAAGCTTTTAAATTAATATAAACGGATATTAAGGTATTACCGGCGAGCACCTTAACTTTGATATACGTATGCTTTATTAACGCGTTAATAAGCTATACGTCTTTAGGCTTTGTAATAATAATATTATTATTAAAAATATTAAGTTTTATATTTTCCTATTAAGGGCTT
This sequence comes from Monosporascus sp. mg162, assembly GCA_004155945.1. Taxonomy (NCBI): domain Eukaryota; kingdom Fungi; phylum Ascomycota; class Sordariomycetes; order Xylariales; genus Monosporascus; species Monosporascus sp. mg162. The sequence goes on along the minus strand of QJNY01000596.1, from coordinate 10,100 downwards.
TCTTGAAAATGTTTATCGATAATGGTTTTTATCGTAACTGGTTTATTTATCGTTAGCCTGTTCGGAACCTTAAGGAATATATAGGTATTAAAGTATATATATTGGAAATATTAGAAATAAGTATTAAATAATTAACCACATTTTTTACAAGTTCTTTTCGTAACATTCGCTTCGTTTATTTTAGTTTTCCGTTTAATATAAAATGGCGACGATACGAAAATTAATTTATCGAAACCGTCGTCATCCTTTTTTGCTTTATTTATATATGCTTTTTCCTTATTTTGATAGTCGTCCACTATAATATATCCGTCGGTTTGCAGTTAATCCTTTTTTTCCTATCGACCTTTTTCGTCGAAATCCAGCCATATTTCGTTTTCGAAGTAACTATTGCTTAATCGCTGGCCTAAATAAATCTAATATCGCCAACGACGCATAGGTCGTTTATAACCGCGGAAATTGTAATTATTAAAGCGGCCTTTTCGACCGCAACCGCGATTACGGCGGTACGGTCTGTAATTGTTTAAAGGTAGCTGGTAACCTATATTCGAATTCGGGTAACGGTTAACGTTATCTAAGTACTGGCTATTACCGTAACGACCGTTGTAGTTATAATTATTATTATAATTGAAGTTGTTATAGCCGCTACGGCTGCGTTTTCGGCCTCGTGGCCGAAAAGGGCGTTTTCCGCCTCGATATTTTGGTTGGTCGTTTAACCAGTAAACGTTGTCATCGTCGATTTGATCGTCGACGTCCTCGGCGTCAGCGGCAAAGGCGGCTGCTTTTTCTGTTAAAAGCTTTTAAATAAATAGGGTTTTAATAACGGAAAGTAACTGATTGCGAATTAACATTTCGTTTAACGTTATATAGGGGCGGGTATCTTAAGATTTCAAACCGTCAGCTAAGAGGCGACGTCGATATGTTTTTCGGCGTTCCTTTAAATGGGTTATGTAATTATCGAAGGTTAAGCCTTCGACTGGGCGGACGATAAGCTCCTGGAAATAAGGGTCCAGCCTATCGTAGATGAATGTCATCTACTGTATAAGGTTATTCATCTTGTATATATAACAATAACGAACGACCTTCATTACCTAATTACGGAGTAACTTGTTGTCGATGATATTTTATTTACTGAATTTCGCGTTTTTAAGGTAATTTAAGACGTCGGATTCGTTAATTTTGAACTTTTTTATTAACTTCGTTAACATTTTTTCGTTGTCGATTTTGTACTTTAGCCGTTATGCCGATAACAATTAAGCTGATTACCATATTTAAGCAAAGTTACGCAGTAGTTAATAAAAATCTCTGGCAATAATTTTAACCTTGTAATTGTTATTGTTTCGCACTTCGCGCAAATTATTAATAAATAGGAAAACGTTACGGTAATAAACCTTTTTGCCAACGATAACATGGTTGCTTTCGTTAAATAATTTGTCCAAATCGGGCTGGAAATATCCCAAGTCGTATATCCGCTAACCTTTAACAAATTATTTGCATTAGGTTAACTTTTTAAAAATAATAACTATTTCCTTTATTTCGTTAAAGAAGTTACCTATGGGACCTTATATTCCGGCTTACATAGCCGTAAGCATGGCTATTGCCATCTCGTTAATCTTATCGTTGTTGTTGTTATTATTTAATTGTTAAAAGCTATAACGGCGGTATAACAGTCCAGGCTAGGGTGGCTGTCCGTTTATGTTGTCGCCGTCGTCGTCCGTCCGCTCGAATTCCTGCCGATATTTTTCGGATTGTTAACTTCCGGACATATAAGCGTTTAGTGTTAGATTTACCTCGTTAAGGCTTGTATCGTTATTTTGAATGCTTAGAAATGTTAGTTATCGTTGCAGAAATCGATTTGGCCAAAATGCAAATAGGGTAAATATACGTAATAGCGCGTAGGAAGTTATGGAAGTACTTTAAGGACGATATAACGTTATTAAGGATAACTCCGATGCACTTGGCGTTCGAAATGCCGTCCGAAGGCGGTTGACGAATGTTAAATCGTTAATAGAAATTACGGCGTTGCTAATTTTTAATAGATTTGGGGCAAGTGGATAACGAGATAAAGGTAACCGGGTTTTTGGAAAGCTCGTTTTTAAAGTTCGTTACTGTTAATATGGACGTTATTTTGGTTACCTATACGACGGCGGTAATAATAAAGTTAATTATTATCCATACGGTAGCGGTAATGGATTCGAAATAGTTAAAGATAATATTACGTTATTAGTAATAATTATAGGGTTTTTAAATAAATTTCCGTCGTCAGTAATATTTTATTAATTGCAAAAATTAATAACTTAATAATAAACGTATTTAAATACTTAGTTGTTTATGATCCAGCCGTCGACTGGGTTAACGTCCGTATTTGTACTTTGGAACCTGGTCGTTCGACGTTGCTCTTTATATTTTTAATAACTCGTATTAAGGTTATAACTAACGCCGAAATGCAGAATTTGGTTAACTTGGTACTAGGGCAATTTGGTAACAACTGGATAGTTAGGGAATTTTTTTAAAAATGTAATAACTTTGCGAACATTTTTTACGTAAGTTAAGTTTCGGTTTTATATAAGGCTTGTTATTTAAGTAATGAAAATAGGGTTTTGATAAAAAATTTAATAAAAAGCATAAAAGTTTAATAATAACTGGAACTTCGTAAAAGTGGCGATACCTTATTATTATTTAACGCTTTTCGGACGGTAATAATGCGAAGCGAAAATAAAGAATCAAAAGATTGTATTGTATTGTATTAAGGCCTTTTAGATAAAAGAAGATGCTACTATTTGGTAGGCAATTATTAAGGTAACAATTAATGATGTAGAATTGATGTTTCTGTTAGCTAAGTGAAATGAATATGTAAATGGACTTGGCGTCTATCGTACCCGCATGACGTTGGTACGATGACGTAGTGATGATCTAGGCTGGGGCCTACCAGAAATTTTCCGATAGCCCGAATATCTCCGATTTTGTTATTTATATCCCAATTCGAATTAAAGCTGCAAAGCTGTTGCTTAGGGTTGTTTATGTTATACCCTTATACTATGCTTGATGTATAAACTTTTGGATATAAGCGCAAGCTTTGCAAAAATTTCAACTCCGAATTAAAAGCCTTTTTAAACGTTAAAGGTAAAAATTACTAAGATAAAATGCTAAATTAACTAACTAAAGTGGTATATTTGCATAGACAACAAATATACTAAATACGCAGTTAAGAAAGCCCGCGAATAGAAACGCTTTTTAGCGAATAAAACTACGAAGTTAAAAAACGGCAAAAGCCTTTAAAATTGAAGTATCGAAAAGTTTTACGAACTAAGACCTTATATAAGGCAAAAAAGAATTACGAAGCCAAATCGAAAATTTTATTTAATACTAAAGCTAAACCTTTAAAGCTAAAATTAACTTTAAAGCAAAAGATAATTTTATTTCGCCAGCGGTAGCCGAAAAACATTATATTTTTTGGAGATATAAGTTAAAGTCTTACAAATTACGTATAATTAATGATAGTTTTTCTTAATACAATAATAAACGAATTTATAAAAAACCGAAAATTTTCCAGTATAAATTTAAGGATATTAAAAGCATTTTACGTTGGATATCGCCGATATTTCAGATTATGATGTTATCCTGGGAATGCTATAACTTGATTTTAGTAATCCGCTAATTAACTGCAAAATTCGCCAGCTTTTTTAGGATTACAAATTAACTTTTATTAAAAAAAGGTTTAAAGAAGTTTGTTATATAATCCGAGAAGTTAAGATATTAAACTTTGCTAATATTATACCTCCAGAATATTAGCAATTCGAATAACTTTTTAAGAATAAAGAAAACTATAAGCTATTTTTATATGAATAATGGGATTATCGCATATTCATTAAAAATGGAAATTATCCTAAGCTTTATAAAATTTATTATATAAATTTAGAAAAGGTAAAGGCCTTATGAAAAAGTATCTAGTTAAACCTAAAGAAAGGTTATATTCAGCTATCCGAATCTCCTGTAGGATACTCTATACTTATAGTACCCAAAATTAAGAACGGTAAGCAGAAAATCGATTAAGATAGAAATCCGGTTTATCGACGCGTGGTCGATTATCGACAGTTGAACGATATTACCATTAAAAACGGATATCTTTTAACCTTAATAAGTATTTTAAGAGAAAACATAAGCAATGCTAAATAGTTTACTGCGTTAAACCTTCGAAACGGCTACTACCGTATTCGAATAGCTAAAAAAGAAAAATAGAAAATTGCTTTTCGAATAATATACGGGTATTACGAATACCGAATAATACCTTTAGGATTTACTAACGCCTCCACCAGTTTTTAACGCTTAATTATAACTATGCTTAGGAAATTCTTAAACAAATATATCTTTATCTACCTCGACGACATCCTCATCTATTCTGAAACGTTAAAAAAATATAAAAAGTATATTTTTCAGGTTTTTAAAGCTTTAAATAAAACAAATATCTGAATTAACCTTGCTAAAAGTATATAATATACGTAAAAACTAGACTATTTAACATTTATCCTTACTCTCGATCAAATTTAAATTCAGGACTTCAAATTAAAAGCAGTTAAAAACTGGTCTATCTTTAATAAGGCAACCGTTACAGATATCCGGTAAATCTTAGGATTTACGGATTACGTACATAATATAATTAAAAAAAATATAGAAATACTGTTAAACTATTAACGAAACTTTATTAAGCAATATGTCGGAAAACAATTCGAACTTTTAAAAAAAGCCAAAGAAGCTTTTCAGCTATTTAAAAACGAAATTACTAAAGCGCTAATAATAAAATTACCTAACGCCGATAAAAGAAAACGCCTAAAAATAAATGCCTTAAATTATGCCTTAAACGCAGTTCTGGAGCAATAAAAAAATAATGGAAAATAGTAGCCAGTAGCTTATTATTCCAAGGCCTTACGAAACGCAGAACTTAGATACAAGATCTACGACAAAAAGCTGCTAGCGATTATTAACGCTTTTAAAAAATAGGAAACTTTTTTTAACAGAACCAAAAAGCTTTTTAATATTTATTCAGATTACAAAAACCTTACCCGGTTTATAACGACTTAAGAACTAAATAATCGCTACGAAATTTAGTTAATTTTCTTGTCGAAATATAATTTTCAAATTTATCATATCAAGGGAAAAGAAAACACCTAAGTACATATCTTAAATCACAAAGAAAATTACGATTTTAAGGTTCCAAAACGTTAAATTCAAATATTGTAACAGATTAAAAATAGTACCTTACGGTTATGTAAAATACTAAAATAACTTACTTTAAATTATTAACGAAATTCTGAAATTCCTATAATAAGGAAGAGCAAAAAAAAATGTAACAATTAGATAAACAGCTTGAAAACTAGCTGTTATATCATGGCAAAATTTACATCCTTCGAAATCAACAAAAGCAATTCGTTAAAAAGTTCTACGAAGATCCGTTATACGGATATTAAGGTATTTTCAAAACTATTAAACGGTTACAGGAAAAGTACGACTTTTCAGAACTTCGACAAACTGTTAAATAAGTAATTGAGGATTATAATATCTACAATAAAGCAAAAGCAGCCCGATATAAGCCTTATAAACTTTTATAACCTACAAATTTTCTAGAAAAGGCTTGGAACATTATTACTTAGAATTTCATTATTGGTTTATCCTTGTTAAAAAATCTCGTTACTAAAGTTTAATATGATGGAATATGGGTAATCGTTAATAAATTCACCAAGTATAGATACTTCTTACCTTTTAATAAAAACGCAACGGCAAAACAATTAGTTTACGCTTTTGTTCGATATTACCTCGACAAATATAAAATACTAGAAAAAATTATTTTAAACAAAGATAAGCTTTTTATATCAAAATTTGGTACCAGCTTTTTTAAGCAGATAAGCGCTAAGCTTAAATTTTCTACAGCATATTACTTACAAACAAATAAATAAATAGAACGTTTAAATTAAACATTAAAGCAATATTTAAAAAATTATATTAATTACTAACAGGATAATTAGGTTAAATTTCTTTTACTGGCCTAAGTAACTTATAATATATCTGTTAACGAAAACATGGGTATTTCTCTCTATACAGCGGTATATAGTTACTAAGCAGAAATTTAACAGCTAAAACAGCCATTAAACGAAACTCTAAAATTAACGGCAAAAGTTTTTCAAATAAAAACGGTAGTAACGGAAATCTAGATAATATAGGTCCGTTTATAGAATAAATTACGATTCCTTTAACAAAAGATAACTTAATATTACAATAAAAAGAGAATTAAGGGATTAATTATGTTAAAAGGAAGCAAAATTTATTTGTTACGCCGAAAACAAAACGTAACTTCGAACATTTTTCAAATTAGGACAAAAAGATCTAATAATAAGCTCGATTTTAAGAAGCATAGTCCGTTTAAAATCGATAAAGTTATTTCCGAAGCTAACTACCGACTGTTATTACCTAAAACTATGAAAATATACTTTATTTTCCATATTTCTTTGCTTAAACCACTACCTAAAAACGCCCTGCTGGAAACAAATTTAGAGATTGAAAAAAAATTAAAGAATACAAAGTCGAAGAAATCCTGGACTTTAAATTAATCAACAACAAAATTTAGTACTTAATTAAGTAAAAGAACTACTTATACGAAGAAAACACTTAGGAACTTTTTAAGCACCTAACGAACGCGAAAAACCTGGTTGAAACGTTTTACTGCTAGAATTTTAACCGACCGTTTTTAACACAACCAAAGTCGTAAGTAACAACGGCCTAATACCTAAATCTAACCCCCTAACATTCCAATCGAAAGAAGTAAACGCCCTTATTATCGCGTCAATTTCAAAAACAAGTTATGCTTACGCGGCAGCAACTTGTCGCCGTTCATTTTTCTAATTTTTCTTTTTCTTTTAGTTAATTTAAATCGAAACCTTCGTTTAGCATTTTTATCGACCGACGTTTTAAAAGGTTCTAATAAAGCCTTAACCGCCGTAATCGACCAACAAACGCCTGTATTTCTTTTTTTTTTTTTTTTTTTTTGGCGCTAACGCAAATTCTCCATTTCTTTTTCAACCTGTTCTTAAAAGATTAATAATTAATTTTCCGCCTTTCGCTATTCTTTTTAAAAACGTTTTTACTTTCAAATTATTCGGTTTAAAAAATTCATTATCGTTACGTTACCGTTTCGAAGTTAACGGCATCGACAGTAATTACAAGAAAAAACGCCCGCGGCAAATCGACAATTTATTTCCTTAAAACGAATACACGAGAAACAAAAATAATGCCTATTGCCAAATTCTTTAAGCTAGGTAACCCGACTTTTACGAGATAATTTCTAATCTGGACGAAAGCGCCCGTTTGATTTAACAGCTCAATTCGACATCATAAGTTAAAAGTTATGTTATAAGGGGAAATTAAAAAAAAAAAAGGAATACACTTACTTATTTTATCTTTGTGATAAAGATCCTAAAAGGAGGAAAATAATGTTACGTCTAACTAATGTAAAAAAAGAATGTGCCAAAAGGATTATCGAAATAGTTCTAAAGGACTTGGATATAACGGATAAATCTCGGCTAAAAACCTTATGTATCTGGTTATGCTTAAATTTGATAAATATAAAACATATCCAGCTACAACCACTACAAGAAAATATACTTAGATTTGATGAATATAGAATACATCCAAATATATCCACCACAACTGCAAAATAAGAAGGATATATATAGACCAGTAATTTCTTATATAGATAGCGCCCAGATAATTTCGCTTCTTAGCTATTAATCTAAGTCTTTAATCAAAGGTAACGTTTTTCGATTAAGAGAAAGTTCGTAAATCTCTTTAACGAACAGATTACTAAATTATTCCTCGCTTTATTATTACCTGCAAATCAAGAACCCCTTTCAGATACTTCTTATACCTCCAGATAGTCGTATAATAGGTTCGTTATATATATATAAGTTAACGTTTCGTTTATAAGATATAAAGGCTGCATAAGTAATTATTACGTTAATGTTTTCGATAACGAACTAATCAAATTTGTTTATTAACGTAGCAATTATCTAATTATACTTATCTTGAATAAAATTATTAATTTCCCGGTTATTCTATTAGTACCTTTTCTTCTAGAGCTGCCGGAATAATACTAGGTTGCATACGAAGTTTTCGCAGTAGGCTACGTTGTACAAACGTAATACTTTAAGGCTTTTAAGGTTTTAAAGCAATATATTTATTTTTCCGTATTCTTTAATCGGAATAAAGCTGTTCTCGGCGTATATACCGTCGTCTTAAATCATTATCCTATAACTTAGAAACCTGTTAATTAAGTTAAAAATATATATCGTAAATTCTAAGTCTAAAATAGCCGACTTTTTTAAGAGATAAAACGTAATATTTATCGTATTACATTAATCAGAAATTAAAAAGTACGCCAAAATTTGTTTTATTGCTTTTAGAAATTAACGTCCCACACATATAAGCGCCACGCTTTTTGATACATTCCAACTACCTATCTTTAATTGCCCATTTCTCAACAACTATAATATGGAGCGCTTTATAAAAGAAGCGAGAATGAACCTAGCCATTCAGGCTAAAAAACGAGACCCGAAACTTAGTTACAAGAGGCTTGGTTTTATTTATGAAGTCTTATCTTTTACCTTAGTATACCGTTTTAAAGGTAAACGCGCCCGAGCCGATATTATTCCTCCTTTGCAGAAATTGACGCCGACCGAAGAAAAATCGATTGTCGACCGAATCCTTAACTTAGATACGCAAGCGTTTCCTGTCCGGCTTTAGTATGTTGAAGATATGGCCAATATATTACTGGCCCAACGCGTTATAAAACGCGTTGGAATTAATTAGGCGTCGAACTTTGTTAAACGGTAAAAAAAACTTTAAACGCGTTTAAATCAGAAAATCGATTATTAACAAATTTTATCCGAAAATCCAAAAGCATTTCGTAAATAGTTCGAGCTTGTTCGGGCTATAATTGCAAAGTACGGTATTGCAAAAAAGGATATTTATAACTTCGACGAAACTAAATTCTTAATGGAACTTTTTATAGCAACGAATATAGTAATTATTAATGCCGAAAAACGTGAAAAACTTAAACAAACGTAATAAGGGAATAAAGAATAAGTTATAGTTATCCAGGTTATTAATTTTTAAAACTGGGTTATGCCGTTATTTTTTATTATAACGGGGAAAAATTATTTTGGATCCTAGTACCGCGATAACCTATTGCCAGTAGCCGATTAAAAGATCGTATTAAATAATAATAATTAGATAACAAATAAATTAAGTTTCGAATAAATCCAGCATTTTAACAAATATACTCGGACGCGTACGAAAGGTTCGAAACGTTTCCTTATCCTCGACGGCTATAAAAGTTATTATTCGATAAAATTCGAAAAATATTGCGCCAATAATAACATTATTACGTTTTATATGCCCGCGCATTTTTTACATTAGCTTTAACCTTTTAATATATTTTATTTTTTTATTTTGAAACGCGCTTATTTACGATATATCGAAAACCTAATACGACGCCATTATACTTACGTTACCAAAGAAGATTTTCTTGCCGGCTTCTACGACGCGTTCTAAGTTACCATAACGTCCGATAACATCAAATCTGGATTCGTAAAAGCTGGTTTTGTTCTATTCGATCCCAATAACGTTCTTTCCAAATTGGAAATTCCTTTAATTGTGCCTACGCCGACCGTCTCCCCGCTAATTTCCGCTAGTTCCATTTTATCTTCCGCGAAAATCCCTAAAAATATCTGTAAAGCAATAAAATAAGAACGATATTTATAAAGGAAGATTAAAAATTATCAAAGTAGCTCGCCAACAAGAATATTTTAATCGGCTGAACTTATAACAAAAGGTTATATATTGTTATTGCATAAAGCTGCTTTTCTTTAGGAAAAAAACGTTTAATTGCGCAAAACGAATCATATTTTAAATAAGCGTTGCAGAACTAAAAACAAACGTCTTTAAAAAGAAGGAATACTTACTATACAAAAGGAACAAGCTTTTCTGGCCCAAAAAAAAGGGGGTGGTAAAAAAATGCAGCTAACAGCAGCTGGGGGGGGGGGGGGGGGGGGGGG